>CM075199.1:2750025-2992525 GCA_037577475.1 Chaunax sp. Z400
CGTTATTCCACTTTTGACTCCAAGCGAATTGAATGCGAATGCCATCTTTCATGCAGGTTGTCGTGCAGCTTCTCTGCTGAACAAAGTGTACAACGAATGTAGCAGCATATGTTAGCAGCCTATTGTAGCAGCCTAGCATCAGTAGGACCCATTGGGACCCTAAGAAAGAAAGGCTATCTATATATATAAGCTTCACGGTCTGGATAGAAGCCTCTCACAGTCTGAATGTGGCCCTCGGTCCGCTAATTGATGTCCCCTAGTGTAGAGTGTTGTTGAGCATTGAAAAGTAATAGGGCACTACTGAATTTGTAGGCCCTTGTAGCTTAACTCATTTGCCACCTATTACCCCGGTAATAGATTGATACCAGGAAATCAATGCACACAACTCTATTTTAAATGTAGAAAACATAAATATTGCAGAAAGAATGGAGCGTCCCACACAGAAAGGATGGAATATGGATAAGAGATGCAATGTTTTATATTGTGTCATCATTTATAAGTAGATCATCTTCATGGATTCAGAAGAACAAACAAAAACAAACTTGTTAACTTCAGTTCATACTTTGTAAAAAAAAAAATCTAATATGAAAAATAAATAGAATAAATAAAAATTTTGAAAGTCCTTTGACAGATGTACTTGGACAAATTATGTGTTTAGATGAACAAAAGCCAGGGGCCTTGCTAAAGAGACAAATAAAACACGGCAGGTTTGCTTTAGCGGCTAACTTTCAGTCAATGTGAGGAAAAGAAAAAATCCATGAAAGACTGTAATGAATGGTTTTCATGTAGAATGCTAACGTCATTGAATTAGAATCATTCAGGTACTGTTTTCAATTTAATGTGGACTCATGGAAGAGGCACTTGTCATCGGTTCTTTATTTCATATGTGTAATTTCCTGAAAGATTTTCCATTACAAATGTTTCACTGTGTATTTGTATTTTTCTAATGAGCCAGCACTCCTCCAGCGGTCCAATGAAGCAGGCCCTGTGTGAATGGAGCACTGTAGCATCTCTGTGAAGTGGTATAGTCATGTCTGAAAGATGAAAGGAAAGCAAGAAAAAGAGATCGGCTGTATAGACACTTAGACAAGAACATGTAATAGAGAGCATGCAAACACTCAAACACACAGCATTTATCAAGGGCAGCCTAATGGTACAAAACACAAAAGTAGGAAAAAAAGAGAAAAAATGTGTGCATGTGAACTAATTCTATGTTTAATTGTATACTTGTATTTATCACACTTAATTCATTTGTCAGTGTTGGAACCCCACAAGGTTAACTATTACCTGCAGATCATGTATACAACATTAAATCTTATTTCTTTTCAAGATAGTCCATTTTTGTTTTTTCTCACTTAATTAAGGCATAAGACTGGAGAGAAGAGATTTTGTGTTCTGACACAGTAAACTTCTTGTCTTTGGTTTGTCGGATGTATTTCTTGAATATTTCATAACAAAAGTCTGTTTTTTTGAAGATTCTGGCTAATGTGCACAAATCACATTCTGTACAAGGACATCGGCAACTAGGTCATTGTGACCAAATGTTTGTTGTGTCGTCTCCCCTGATATTTTGAGGAATAGAAGGAATTATGTGCCCGGTGTTGCACATAAGTCACTGTTGGGTTCTAGAAGTTAGTTTAGGAAATATTTGGCAGTGTGACTAGTTAAGAGTGATTGATACACGCAGCAGTCTCAGCTGTTAAGGAGAGACGAGGGGGAAACAAGCGATGCAAATCGGATTGGAAACCGTCTGCTGGCATCTGACTTCGGGAATGGTGATTAAAAACACATTATGACAAAAGACAACATCTGGTGGTGCATCAGCTGAACAGTAGTGCACAAGCACAGAAGATGAAAGGTGTGCCCCAAAACACCAAACTCCATTACAACTGGTGAAAAATGAAAAACAAAACAAGGTTTGAATGAGAATCACATTTTGACCACTTGGTGATCAAAACTGAGAGCAATCCGCAGTAATTCAACTGGCATGGCTTTTATGCTGCAATTGACTTTGAATCCAGTGCAATACTTGCTCTTCGATATTATTATTATTTTACCTTTATACTGATCTATTCATAAAAGGTAAACCCTGTAAACCCCTATCCTGCTATATCTCAAAACCTCTGAGCATAAACTCTTCTAGAACTTGGGAAATGTGAATCGTCTCCCGTCAGAAATTCATTAAATGCATAATGTATAGCCTTTATTTTGGTTTGCTTTGTTACCAACATCACTTATCGGTTTAATTACATGCTAATTAAAAGTGAAATAAACAATGACAAATAGGGAAAATTTACTTTGACGGCACAATACAAACGACAACATCTGCTCAGGCGCCGAGACGTAGAGCTGTGCAGCGTCATCCTGGCAGAACATGCATTGTCAGGATGAGTTTTACTGTGGACCAGATGACTTCTTGTCAAGGTCAGTCTACTTACAGGACGGACCTTCCTGTCAGGTCATGACATCCGTGAAGACAACGAAGTCAGCAACCAATGATGTGATGATTTTCTGTCAGTTTTGATGTATTTACACCTGTTGATATAAGAAGTACCGAGGTCAGTGGTGTACCGCACTGTCACACACTGTAGTAATGCAACAAGTGTAATGTTGTTAATATGTACTGGGAGTTTGTACACACTGCAGAATTAATGAAAGCTTTGATACCTTAACACAGATCGTTAAGGTCGCACATTTACAGTTGTTCAAAAAGCACGATTATGTGTATAATAATAACGACTGTCAATCTGTTAGCAACCTCAGAAACGTCTAAGCATCTAAAACTCCCCACCACTCTGTTAGAACTGAAGAAGCCTCTTTTGTGAGAGGTGAAACGTCTTTAGAGTCAACCTTCAAGGATTAGAGGCTTCATCCAGATTATATGTGAGAATGTAATGGTTAAAAACTTGTAATCTTGCTTTCATGATATGTCTTAATGTTGCAAAATCACACCTATGGTGGCAATTTGCCCAATATCCTGCCGAGAATGTCAAAAGTCATCTGAAACTTCAGTCCAAGACTACTACCGGAGACGGAAAGGCAAAGACATAGAGAATATACAGATATATAGAGCAATACGCATACTCATACTAGCTTCCTAAAACATCCAAGCCTTGCTGAGTTGCTCATGAACAAGACCCTGAACTTGTATTCACTGTATCTGTCAGAAACAGCTGTGAGGTAATGTATAAAAATAGTGTGAAGAGCAAAAAATAAAAAAAGTACCAAAAAGTAGTTTGAAGGATTGAAAAGCTGTCACCCAACAAGAGAAACACATCTTGCAATGCCGCTCTTCAGACTGGCATTTCATTCATAATGTATACAGGAATTCTGAGAAATACACTGACACTTCTGTCAGAACAACTCAAACAACAAGAGGTGGTAAGGAGTGACACGCCTTGTCCTTTAAACCTTCAAATAATGCGACTTCTCAGTGGGCGGCTGTCACTCCCCGCTGAGTTGAATTAAAACTTGATCGTTTGAAATCTTAGAATGCTTTCTCTTCATGTAATCCAAAGCCAGTGATAGAAACTCACCAAAGACAAAAACCTCCTCATATTGACCTGGCCACAGTGATTACAACACTTTGACCGCTGCGGTGAAATTGAAGATCTGTAAGCTTGTTTTGCTAATTGGATGTGTTAAGACTGTGATGCAAGATTCAGAAACCCCCATGGAGGGAGCAAATTGAATCCCATGCTCTTGAACTATGGGGAGGAATATGCTGCATCAAATTACAGTGGAGATCCTGTGTCTCCTGTTGATATTTTAAACATGTCAATGGTGTCTATCATTTTGTCGCTGAGTGCGGTGACTCAATGTCAAATCATCCATTTAGTCATCTCACCTCCTGAATTAAAGAAGGGAATAATTTTCCTCCGGTGACACTGGAGATGGCGTGAAAAGCTTGTAGAATTTTTCCTTTCACTTGCCCTAATCTATTGAAACAAACAAACAAATGTGTGATACATAGAAATGACTTTTTTTTCAGTACTCAAAACCAAAACATGTTAAATCATATATAACCATCAATTAGTCATAACATAGCCATAACAGTCATTGGTGCATTTCAGAGTGAATGATGGTGGTGGTGTGATTTATTTTGGTGAATGATTGGCCAAAGGCAATAAGAGACAGGTGGGAACAATGAGACAATCACACACTGGGGAACAAGCACAGAAGACTTGAAGGGGAAGACAGGTACACAACACAAAGAACCAGAAACATGAATCCCACAGACACAAGAGGAAAGAGAAGGTACTACACAACAAAGAACATGAAGCAAGAACAGAGGGTAGAACACTGCAAAATAAAAGAACAGTAAGAACAGCAAAGACAGGAAAGGTGGAGCAAGTCACAAGTGAACTTTCAAAATAAAACAGGAAACAATAAACACAGAACAATGACAATAACCCTTCAAGATAAGAACAACAAACTGAGACCAAACTGTTGATACTGAACGTATCAGTAAAATTCTTAATGACAATGTATGTAATGATTTTATTTTTATTTTTTTACAATATGTGCTTGTAGTTGCTGAATTATGAAACACTTCATGGTTACATTTAGACACTTGATTAGGGTCTTGAGTTTTTAAACACAACAGGATCATCAACATTCAACCAACACCAGGTTCTTTCTCCACCCTTTGTTGTTGCCTAACTTCCGACTGAACTCAGGATGTGAATTTTTCACTTCATCTAATTAAAGAGGAGGACAAGAGCAGAGTGTTGCATGAGGAGTTGCCATTATTCAGACAGCGATTATGTTTGTCTTGATTGGGGAATTAATGCTAACATAATCTCTAGGAGACAGACTCTTAAATTAAATGGTCTGTGGTTTTCAGTGTGTGTTGGACAAAACAAGCAAACGAAAGATTTCACTTTTGATCCCTTGGATAATGTTTTAGGCGTGTTACTGTTTTAGAAAAATGTTTTTGATTAGACAATTAATTCGTTAATTAAAAACTATGATTGTGATGTAGTTGTGTCTTGTAAAAGATCAAAAATAGATGTAAAAAATAAGGGCATTTAATGCCTCTGAGATACAGAGCAGAAAGATGTGCCAATTCTATCTACTTCGGTGCATTTATGTTTGTGTCTGTGTTTGAGTGCGTGTCTATGTTGGTGTGTGTGTGTGTGTCAAAAAAAAAAAAAAAAAAAGCTATTGCCCAGAGTAGATTGTTTGTCTCGCCAAGCGGTTAGGTTTCATTTGTCATGGTCTTGTTGAAGTATAAGCACACAAATATTCACACAAACTACACACACATCGAGAGAAAAGTAACAATATGGATTTGCACAGATGTAGCGCATCACACCCGCACACAGACACACACACACACATCTGAGACCTGGTCTCCGTTCTGAATGCTGCAGTTCATCTGCAGGAGTTGTATTTGAGTTCGTAGCTAATTAGTTTGGCACAGCAGCGTTCTTCCCAGGCAATGTGTGTGTCTGTGTGTGTGTGTGTGTGTGTGTGTGTGTGTGTGTGGGGGGAGGTTAATCCTTCCTACTTGTTGTTCCATACCACCACTTCCTTTTCAATCCCTCCATGTCCGTTCTTCTTTCCATGTCTGCATATTTATTTTGGTTTTTTTTTATCCCCCACTACCTCTCTCCTCTCTCCTTCCATCTACCCCCCAGTTAATGAAAGCCTATTAGACGTATCCAGCAACAAAGTGTTCTCAGTGTCTCCCTCGCTCTATTTCTCTATTTCTCTGTATCTCAACACTCATCCTCCATCTTTAAATTTCTCCCACACCCTCGACTTATGTCAGACAGTCTCCCACTATCTTCCTAATCCCATGTCTCTCTCCCTCCACCTTTTTTTTTTTCTTTTTCTTTCTCCTCCTGTCTGTAGACTAATGAAAGTCTGTGGTGTTGGTCTAATCCCCTGGCTGTGTGCTCACAGCCTCTTTGTTGGCCAAATCTGACTAATGCCCTCCGTCTCACTCCACAGCACAGCAGCCTTTTACCTCAGCCCTGCAAACAGACACACACACACACACACACACATATCACAGACACCTTGGAAGACAGGATATTTTTGTTGAAATGAATAAAAATGTCAGTGTCTGGTTTGTAAATGACTACTTTAAGAAGTTGTTTTTTTTCAAAAAACCAAATGGTAGCTAAAAATGCTATATAAAAATGGTGCACTAAAATAAGGAAGTGGGAATACGCAAACAATCTTGATGCACGTTTGATCAATGCTGCCTAGTTTTGACAGTTTGATCTGGGTTTGTGACCCCTGGGCTTCCTCCTCTTGCTGGGTTACACGTAATCCCTCGGCCTTTTGCCAGCTCTACAGCTGTGGTTCAAACTGCACACAATATTTTTGAGTGCCTGCCTACACACTCACACAGAAAGCATCTCTCTCATTTATGTGCTCTTTGTATTCTTGGATGTGTACACAAATGACAGAACTTCAACCTGCAGTTGATGGAACAACAGCCGTAGCTGGCAAAAGTCCACCAGATCACACAAAAAGGCGGCAGCTGAACGAGGAGCTCTGGGTCCAGCCAACAAGTTATCACACCAAAAATCCTTTTAAGAGACATTTGTGCACACACACATATACGCACACATACATGCAATGGCACCCAAAGTGACCTGTCATCTGGTTCAGTGTTTCTTTGGACATTGCTCATTGCTCTTTAAAGACAAAGTGATTTTCAGACGATCAGCGGCGAGGTTATGAAACTCTGTTGGGTGCTGTAGAAAAATCAAAGCAGTATTTTTTTAAGGTGATGCCTGTGAACCTTAAAACATGTTTAACAATGGCATTAATTAATTTATCACAGAGTCCACATGTCTAGATTAGACTTTGTGGATTATACCTAATGGATGTTTGCTTTGTTAGACTCGTGTCGCACATTTTAAGAGCGTTCATTTAGGAAGCAAACTCAGACCTTTATCATTTGCTATTTCCTCTTTTTTCTTTCAAAGTAGTTTTGTTGTGATATACCAGAATTGATACTGGTATTGATACTGACAATAATCATTCGATTTTAAAAATGAAATATTGGTATAATATTAATAATACATGCTCAGTGATATCAAGTCGGCGCCTTTTGAATCATTTCTGTTCGAGTGCCTTTTCACTTTATGATAGCAGATAGCTGTAATGCACCTTATGCTATACCTGGCTAGCTGCTGCCACAGTGTGTGGCTACTACTACCGCTGAGCAAAATCATGTAGAAGGGCATACAAGATGAGAGTAAGGGCACTGCATTGCTATTTTATTCATTATCTTTTTCAGATTTTCTATATACATCATGATAATGTCATTATAGTGAATTCATTTTGCAACGATAATCATATCTTCAAATTCTGATGTTGTGACAACCCAACATGTGACATCATCAAGAGGGATTGATCCTTAAAATGGTCTTTTGCTAAGCACAACCAGCAAAGAATATACCTCCAGTTATCTTTTAGGTCCTAGAACAAATGCTTTCATTATCACAGTTCAAGGGCAGTCTGATTGGCATGTGTTCAAGTGCTTGAGGGGGAGCGTTGTATTTTCTGGTTCGAGCTAAATCCCTGCAACTAGAGAAGTGAAACCAGCATCCCCGTTTGTTGCATATAATGAAAACTCCCTTGCCATTTGAATTAAGACCTGACAAACAAGTATGTCGCCATAATGTCCCAGAGAGCAGCATGTCACCGAGGTCACTATAGGACCACCATAAATGTTTGGTTGAATTAGTCCTCCTGCTTCTGCACAAGGCTGCACAGTAAATCTTTGCATCCATAACCTGCTGTCAGCATTGATCTGACCTTAACTCACGTACGTTGTATAGCGACACTCCGCCTAGACAGTAGGCTGACCCTCATACCCACACTGAGGCCAGAGAGGGTTGATGTTTAGCTTCACCATCATCAGTCATAGCCATGAGGTTGACCCTCAAATGACTGCTCCATTATAGGGCAGACAGTGACCTCATGTAACCCCAGTCATCCTGTGCGATGTTAATAGCTTACATCGATGTACTGCCCATGTCCCAATAACACACATGCAAATGTATTTCCTTGTAGTGCAGCCTGTCAAAAATATGTGCTCATGATAAATGCAGACATGGCTGCGTTGTGTGTCTTAGATTGATTTTTTTCTTTCTCCTATACCATCTCCCCCAGCGCTTGCTGCCAGCAACACAGCATCATTGACTTTGGATCATGATGCGGTTGTGTGTCTGTATATATCAGTAGGCCTATATTGCGCAAAATGTGAAAGAGTGCACATGGTGTGCGCTTACACCGTGTGCGTTTTCCTTTTATTCGTGTGGGTGTGTGTATGTGTTAAAAGAGCTTGGTCTTACACAATTTTGACAGTGTTTGTAATAATTTGCAGTCATTAGATTGCCTGTTTATAGAGGTTGTGCAATAAATCATGACAGGACATAACCAAACACAAGTGTGTTTATCAACAGGGAAAAGCTGTTTGAGGCCTCTCCGCTCAGCTGTGAGGTTAAATTGTTTCAGTCATGCTGAAACTATATAGAGACATAGAGTCCTAGCATGTTTTATGGGCATGTGGTCATACAGTATAACATATATGTATGTCTTAGGGAACAAAGTAATTGGATTTGTAGAGCAATAGGCAGATTGGAGCTCCTAATAATTTGGTAGGACGATCTTGCTGGATATTTAATAGATATTTGTCCCTAATTAAGACAGATAAATAAAATAAGGTGGAAGTAGTTATCTTTATTATAATGACCCACATCCAAACATTCAGTGTGCTGTATTATCACAGCAGTTTCTCTTTTTTTTATTGAAAACTGACTGATATCAACAGCTTCTACTTTGCAGTTTTGTTGACCAGTGTTAAAGGAGCAGCTCACCCAGAAATTAAAAAAAACAATTAAAAAAATAAGTTATATTCACTCCCATGCTGATGGATAGTGGGGGGAAGTTTCTTAGTTCACCAGATGCACCTTCACAGCATTCTCCTAAATACCTGAGGAGGATGGGAACTTGTTGAACATGTAAATATAAAAATCAACCAAAAACAAACACAAAATGACTCAATAAGAGCTTTTCTTATTTAATCCATGTCTCCAGAATCACCTCAAGACTCCATATTGATTTGAAGAAAAAAAAGTTATACCCTTTATTAGCTAAAATATATAGCTATAGCTGCTAAGTTAAAAAATATGAGCAGCGACCCCACATGAAGTGGGTGCACAAGTTCAATCACATTTACATATGAAACTAGACAATATATCATGCAATCTGACCGACAGCCGTACTGCTGAGGAATGTACAAAATACTGAGTTTTTCAACATGACAGGTAAACAGGTAAGTATTTGCATTAACTTTAAAAGACATGAATAGCAAATTAAAACAATAGCAGATCCAAACAGAGGGGCTACATTATGATAAAATATGAGTTAAGTTAAGCAGAATTTTAAATCAGAGTCTTCCAGGTCTAATTTGCTCACTAGTGGCTTATTCTTTTTTTTAGACTTGGATTGTATTTAATTTGACTGGGTAACTCAAATTCACACATTTACTGGCAGGTGAAGGATTTGAGCTGAACTAGGAAGAGATGAGACGATGATACAACAACCGCCTCATGATTTATAAGATAATTAATTGTGTAAGGAAATACATGACCGGGCCGTTCCTTTGTAACACTGGTGCAAATACATATCAAATTTATATCACAGACAGTTTTCTGCAGTCGTGCATACACTTACTGTAGATCTTGTTACATGTCATAAGTGGTTAAAATGCAGGCACAGCACAGAACAGGACAGATGCTTGACGGTTGAGTTTTTTTTCCTGATGTGTTTTTCTTTTTTCTTGGAAAGTAGACATTTAAAAAAACAAAACAAAACTAAAAACACTCACTTCTGAAAGCACAGAAAGAAATTCATTATACACAGCACATTTTCAAGAGCAGCAGCAGCTGAAGCCTCTTGTCAGCATTAATAATGTTTACAGCCTTGTCCTAGATCCTAGCTATGCTAAATTATCCACTTAAGGTAATGGTTTCCTTTCCAAGAATGGATATGAAACATCCAGGGATTAAGTCCATAGTTAAAAATGGCCTTCAGTATTTATGCACTATGCATGTGAGAAATCAGAATTTCACACCAGCTATTTTCTTTTGTGCTTCTCCTTTCTCTCCTATCTTTTTATTTGGCTTTGTGATCCCAGTGAATGTTGAGGACCCATATTTCAAATTCTCTCATGTGGGAAGTTAAACAAGTACAAGTCAGCCAAAGGTGAAATAGAGCCCCGCCAAGGGAGATTTTCAGCTTACAGGGTCTCAGGCAGGACTCCTCTGATTTATAAAGGATAGAGGGAGCAAATAAATGTCTGTGAGAGTATGTTCACCAGAAATATAAGGGTTCAAACCATCTCATCCAACATGGCATTCAATGATCTGTCTGTTATCCCGACATTTAAAGACCGTGACGAGAAAAATCGTAATTTATTTTGTGTTGAAACTTCATGTGAGTCTGAATCAACTAGAGAAACAAAATAAAAACACATGTATTTCCTGAGCATATCTAAAATCTTGAGTTTGAATCCCAAACGTTTGAACTCCTTGTCGTGGAAAGTCAGAAACCAGAAGCCTATGTAAAAGGTGAGCAAAGTCATCGGAGAAAAGCAGGACACAGGCCCACAAACACTGACTGCGTAAGCATCGGAAGAGGGAGCGGATGAAAAGGTGTCCCCCCCCCACGTCTCCAGCTTCCTGTCTAATCCCACAGAAGCTGCCATTAAATCAGCTCCCCTGCTTCTCCGGTGTGAAACCGCAGTCGAATGAAGCAGAGAGAATAACGGAAGAGCAAGAGCACTAATCCCGCCGTTGGCCTGCATGCCCAGGGATTTGGGACTAACTCCTATCACTCACCATGAAGCAGGAGGAGGAGAAGGGGGTGTATGAGTATGAGTACAAAGAAATGGCTATCGCATCGTTAACCTCTTTTCTGTCAGTCAACCCACTGCTTTAGCCCGCTCTGCCTCCCACAGTTATAATATGACCCTTTATTGCCACTCTACTGTATCTCTGGCGCTCGCTTACTTTCTGTCTGTGTTCCGATCTCATTCAGTCTTCACCCAACGCTGTCCCTCATCTGCCTCCCCACTCTGTCTTTCTCTGCAAGCTCTCTTAATACCCTTCTATCTCAAACCACGTCGTGAGCCAATTTAATTCCCAGAGCAAAGCCATGAACTTCTTTACTGCTTTCAATCCACAGAGAAAGACATCTAAAAGAGTTATGTAGATACGGCAGTTAGCAACGCATCCATGGGGAGAGGTTTCGTACGAGATTGTAGGTTTATTGCTCGGATATCAATGTAGCGCTCTCATTAAATTTAGTAATTTTCATTTGCAGTAACGTCTGTTTCATCCGATAGTCAAAAAATGGAGATAACGCACAAAAATGGTCTTCAGCTTGACTCAGTGCAGCCAAGTAATTAAAGCAATTTTGACCAATACCGCTAGACCATAAAAGAAGCTACAACATAAAATAAATCTTTATTTAATTGACATGTTTATATCAGGTTTATTAATTCCTGAGGTGGGCTTCAGATTTCAGCCTTGAACCTCTGTACTTTTTGTAGCTGTGCACACAATTTTCCTCAACAATAATGGGTTATTTGGTGCGATCGCTTTCAGTTTATCATTCAAATAAAGATGGTGTGGTGTGATGAACACCCAGGTGACCAATAGAAATGAGGCATCCGGCCAGGCACCAAATGAAAAATGGAGGAAGATTCCTGAATTAGGGTTATACCGAGACCTCCGGAAGAAAACCCTGTGTTGGAGACAGGTTTCCATTCAAGAAGGCAATATTGGAGGTGATGGGGTAAAGATTCTTCCTACGCAGTATTTTATTATTTCAGAAACCTCATTGCATTATCTCCGCTTATTTAGAGGATGGGTTCAGATGTAGTGATGAATCCAGCAGCCAGTGCAGTGCAAATCACTTTGTGTGTGAAAAAAAAGAAAAAAAGAAAGAAAAATTGCTCAGTACATAACTCCCAGTCTAACCATCTTGCCACCGATTCTGGAGAGAGTCTTGACGATGGTGTTGATGTGGTGTTGGCATCAGTAGAAGGAGCTGGAGGCAGAATTAAACAGAAGCAGCTGACCGGATTAATACAGAGCACAGTAATTAGCGATTGGCTGCTATATGGGTCGTTGCGAGCCACAGAGAAAATGTGCTGGAGAGAAAAGTAAGGCTAAACTGTTCATCTGAATTTTTTAAAATGAATCGAAATTGCAAAATGAGATGATCCGTTATCCATCTTCATGATCTGGAAAAAAAGAAAAGAAAAAAAAAAGCTCTCTCCGTCTCTATCTTTCGGTCTAAAAGTCGGAGCCTGAGATTGAAGCTGTTAAGGCAGAGAGTTGTACTCAGCCAGTAGAGATTGAACTTGTCACTTCAACACAGACTAATGTTAATCAGAATGGAGTGGCAAGATCTGACTGAGTCACACAGAAGCAGCAGTTGTGGCCTTTAAGTCGTAGTGTGCTTTGGCAGTGGTGCTTGGGCAAGTACTCCAACAAATGCATTTTATCTTGGGGCGTTCTATTATCTATTATTTCATCATGTTTTGTGTCAACTTTAGTTTTTATTTTATATTTTATAAAAGCTACGCTGCTCCTGAAGGCATGGGAGCTAACTGACCTTGCAGGTGCATTGAATCCAGCATATTGTGACATATTAGTCAAACCCAATGGTGCACTGTAGATCTCATCCTGTAGCTAATTATTATCAGCCATCTGCTATACAAACTCCCTTAGCAGCTATATTGCTAGGTTTTGACATGGTCTCTCCTTCCATGTGTGATTTTGTGCTTTTTCTCCCTGACATTCCTTTTTTCTTATCATTTCAATTTGTCTGCATTTCTCACTTTTTCATCTATTTTCCGTCTTTATCTTTCATGATTCTGCACCTGTTTCTATTACTATCTGTCTACCTGCCTGCTTGCTTAGTGTCTTTATTTTCAACAATTTTCATTTTGGATTTTACCTCAGCCTCCTCTCTGTTCACGATGAGGCCTGCGGCTTATACAATGGAACCCCATTATTTATGGTACGACACAAGTTAAATTCTAACCACCTCCACTGTATTTGGATGGAGGCGGAAACAATCTTAAAACCTGTGCATGATATAAACCCAAAGCTATCTGTATGGCTGAATATCATATGAATTTATATCATTCTGCAATTACAGAGAACCAACCGTTATTATTCTCTCTCCCTATTCTTGCAAAAAACCTTATAAATATCCAGCTCATTTTCTCATTTCCTTGGGTATAAAATGCTTTTCATTCTACATAAATACACAAACACAGCACACACATGCAAAAATGGCTCCATTCACCTTGTAGATTTAAGCATGTGGTTGTAGCAACAATATCAGTGAGCTATGGCATCCATTCTGTCACCTTTACAGAGAAAACAAGCAGTTATATCCATCACTAAGAGGTTGTTTTATTGGGGTGAGGGTAACGCAGCAAGAGGATTGGAAGGAAATGGTAGGGAAACTAAATGGCAATGAAGAGGAACGGATGGGAGGTGAAATTTGTTCTCGATTTTCAGATGAGATACAAATAACAGGTCATCAACAAGGTCAACAAAAGAAAGTCAAACTGTGGAAAACTAAACACAACTAGAGATGTTAAGAGTTTCGTTCAGCTGTGAGAGAGCAGAGAAACAGTCAGCCAAGATGGTTGCTACTGGGCCCTTGACAGAAAACATCAGCTTCCCTGATTGCCTGCGATTACAGATAAGTGCACTATTTTCACAAAGGCCCATTTGTTTTGATAAAGACTTATCCCCCGACCCAAGAGAGAAGTGAAAAGAGGCTGAGAAAGAAAAAAATCGACAGAGAAAAAGTGGAGGGGTAGAGCTCTCCTTGGTATTAGATCCGTAGATGAAAATTATTCTCTATCTATATTCTGGCTTTTCTTTTCACTCACCCAACTTTTTTTTATTTTATTTTTTTTACTCAGTTATCTCTGAGCTGTACATTTTTATTATCCCTCATTTCATTATTTTCCTTCTCCACTGACATCCTCTGTTTCCCACTGTACACCTCAACTCAAAACTGAATCCGACTCCTACAGCTACTACTTAACTCCACGACGAGTGCAACTACAGATGGTTTTCAAAGATGGTGAAGATACAAACAGAATCCAACCTCATTCAGACATAGACTAAACCTGTGCAAAATTTTTACATTGCATATATATACGTATATATATATATATATATACGTATATATATACTGTATATATGGAGCGGTGGCAAGGTTTTCAGTTATTTCCATTTCCCCAACATTTATCTAAATTTAAGTGAGTATGGACAAAAGTGTCTGAAAAACAGCTTTCTAAACTTAGAAATAGGAATGTTGGCACTTAAGATTCTAAAATTGTCACATATTGTCCTACTGTTGCATGTAAACAGATTAGTTTCATCATCTGGGCAGTGACCATGGCATATAAAAACAAATTAATGATCAATCCAATCTCATTAAGATGATTTATTTGAGATAGAAAGACAAAATCACACGAATTTACTTATTTAACCAAGTAAATGAGGTGAATATGCATAAGTGGAATGCCAGTTATTTGTTTCATGTAGTGAATACATTCCCACTTGTGTGTCTCCATGAATAAATAATAAATAAAATTAATCCCAGGTTAATGATGTGGAATAATGCCTTGTCATCCATCTGAGCCATTACAGAAAAGCAACATGATGGCAAATTAACATTGACAATAACCTGCATTAGTCTTCGGTCACTGAGCCACTTGCTTCCACTGCAGTGGCTTTCTTTGTCCCCTTGGGATTTCATTTAAACCAGAGCATTTATAGCCACCCCACTGGCTGAGCATTAGACAGACCTCTGAGGACACAGTTTAATGGCCGTCACAGGCCAGACATCCACTGGTCTGAGGACAGATCCAGGGATCATAAGGTCATGTCAGAAAAGGTTGGCGGGAACTTTAAGGGCGAATCGCTGCCGCTGCTCACACAACGTCCCGTCCCCCCGCATGCTATTCATCATAAGGTCCTTAATATAAATCTGCCCTGCAATAAAAGCGCAGTGGTAACCGTGTAAGTGAACAGCTGTCAGATGTTCCTCTGTGACCTTCTGTTGACTGGAAACAGAACAAAATCTGAATTCCCTTCAGGGAATTAAACAACATGTGCGTTCCAGCAAAGCCATATGTGGCTAATATAGAATAAAAACTATATGTTCATCACAACTAAATATGCAATCATTACTATTGAGTATTTAGTGTGAAATGACATTGTTCCAATAATGATTTAAAAGACCCAAACAGTGGTTAAAAAAGTGGTTGAAGAGGAGATCATCATCTAAGTCACTGTCAACCAATTTACCAAACCATATAATACATCTGTATTTCTTGATCTACCACTCTGTCCATGAATGTCACTGTGGTGTGGAAATCACTTCTAAGGAGCTGAAATCAGATTTAATACAGACTCTCTTTACCAAGGAGCCTTGGGTAATCAACAAGTTCAGTTTAATGCAGCATCAACAGATCCTGGACACATCAGCAACCTAAATCAGCTTCTATTCCCTAGAAATGTTCCTCGACAGTGTCAAAATGTGTGGGTCTGGTTTTTTGGGGGGTAATTCATCCAGCAGCCACTTTGTTTGGCCTCCATTCCTTCTTTGGAAACATTCACAGATACTGTGAAAAGAGCAAATTCATCATGAGGTGTAGAAAGAGGAGATAGGATGGCAGAGGAGGTGCATGGAGCACTTTTGCCCATCACACGTCACCATCTGTAAAATGCTGAGATGTTTTCATTGACGAGTAAAGTGGGGAGAGCCCCTTTCACCTTGAAATGTGCTGCGTTTCTGTCTAATCTTCTTTCCTCCTTAAAAAATTACCTTTCTGAAGGGCGCTGGTGTTCAGGGAATCAATAGATCACTCAGGCTGCAAATGTATTATCTTACAAAGGAACGGGGGGGAGGGGGAAGGGAAAGGAGGAGGGATGGAGAAGAGGAGGAATGGATAGAGGAGGGATGTGTAGCAGAGGAGAGGAGGTGAAGATGATGGAGGGAGGGCACTGGAGAATGGAAGAAAAGGTGAAAGGAGAAGTGGAGAAAGTGAGGGAAGTGAAGGATGAGGGGTAAATGGAGTGAGAGAGCTCATGGAGCCTGGATGGATCGAGCAAGGGAATGAAATTTGTAGAAAAATGAGGCGAGGAAGGGAATGGAAGAACAGCAGAGGAAAGCAAAGGAAAGGAGTCAGAGAAACACAGAGAATTGGGGAGAAAAATACAAAATCAAA
This sequence comes from Chaunax sp. Z400, assembly GCA_037577475.1. NCBI lineage: Eukaryota > Metazoa > Chordata > Actinopteri > Lophiiformes > Chaunacidae > Chaunax > Chaunax sp. Z400. The sequence continues at coordinate 2,766,329 of CM075199.1, forward strand.
TGAGAGGTGGGGATGTTAAACCAATCTTAGTCACCTGAGCCATCGTTGGAACGAGATCAAAAAAAGGAGGAAAGAAGTCGCTGAATGTGTTTTCAGTTTTCAGGAAGAATGAAAGTGCACTGAACTGTGCAATGAAGATAAGAATAATCATGTTAAGTTAGTGTTAAGATATATTTAGACATTTATAATGTTCTAGTGCAACTGATCCTCTTATTCCATCAAAGAGAGTGAAAGCTGCAGGTTTAATAAAGCCTTTCAGCAGGATGGGTGTTCCCGGGTATTTATGGCTGTATACGGAGGTGAAATTGTGACATTTAAGGCAGCAGATTGTACAAGGATTTGACACAGTTCAGTGGTGGTAAGCGACACACTGGGACCCGAGAGAGTCGACACACTGTACAGGCAGGAGTGTTTGAAGCAGTTCACTGAGAGGTGGCAGTTTTTATTTACTGAGCAGAAATGGCAGGAATGCAAAAGTTGTAAATGTACTGATTTTGGGGGTGAACAAACAATGTCAGCTGAGATTAAACTAAGTGTTCAGGGAAAGAAGGCAATATTTACCTATTTTGTAATTTACTGACACATTTTAGACCCTGCAGTTTGTTTTGCTGATAGATAGTAAAATGTGTGGTACATTGTGTTACTGTAAGAAGGAGGAATTCCTTCTTTGACTGTGTTTACATGCACATCACTATCCCGGTTATGAGGATCCGGAAGGTTCCTCATAGGTTGGGTGAATTATTTTCCAGTTTAGCATTAGATTAGCACTAATCAGCAGAAATGTATGAAAGGTATGATGAAAAATCAATACATATGACAACTATAAAATTAAACCGCGCACCACATACTGTAACACCATTTTTGGTTAAAAAAAAGTGGAGTAAATGAAATCTATTAAATAGCTGAAGAATGGTATATGTGAGAGAGAGGTCTCTAACGTGGTGATGATGTCATTATATAATATGCACTGGTAATAACCTGGAGATGACACACGGAGGGCACCCCCCCTCTCATCTCTCTCGCACACAAACACGCATCCGCACATGCAGACGGATCAATACAGTCTCATTTCACACCTTGTGCAACCCAAGTTTTCCATTTGCAGTGGCTTCAAAACCAGACAGGCAACAGATACAGATAGGCAGTCGCAGAAAGGTCCATAAATAGACAGATGGAGAGACAGGGAGGTGTAAGGTAGGGTGTCGGAAACAAGGTACACATGGAGGCCTGACTCACAGGAGAAGTGTTTGAGGTGAAAAAATGAAACCTGTGTTTGCTGGGTGGCAGGAGACTTTTAGCTTCTAGCTGTGTGTGTGTGTGTGTGTGTGTGTGTGTGTGTGTGTGTGTGTGTGTGTGTGTGTGTGTGTCTGTGTGTGTCTGTGTGTGTGTGTGCTGTGTCAACGATCAGATAAGTGTTCTGAGTTCAAAACAGCCTCTGTTAGCCTGTTTCTTACATTGACGTCTGGCTCTCAATGGCCTCTCCTACATTTCGTCCTCATTCTCTCCTCTCCTCTCCTCCTCTCAGCTTGCTTCCTGTCAGCTTACGTCCATCTGCAGCTTACGTTAAATGCAACAGCAGATTAAACCACGAGTCTTAATGTAGATCGCCAACAATACAAGCACCTCCCAAAATAGGCGACATGAAAGTTGGAGCGTCGGTCGCTCTTGCAGCAATCCTTTGACCCTACAGAATAATCATCTCAGCGAGGAGTCTTGGTGTGCCTTAAAGAAAAGGTCCTCTCCATTCCTCTCCTCTGATTTCCAGTAATCTCCTTGCTGCTCTTCTCAAGGAAGCAGGTGGAATCACCTTTAGTTTCATTTGTTTGACATTTGTACCTGTTCACACTTGGCTGGATGCAGATGCTTAATTTTTGTCCTTGCATAGCCCCTCTAGTGTTTCTATGTACATACTGTATACTTCCTCCCTCACTCGCCCACCTCCTATTGGCTTCACTCCACTGGCTGCTCACTTTTAATAATCAATAGATAGATATATTTGTGTGACCATGCACATCAGTAATGGAGCGGGATCTGACAGGGATTTTTCTGTTATATCACACAACTGCAAAATAGAATCTAAAATGGTGCTCCAACACGCTGTGCATGTGCCTCCACTCATATTTATGCATGTGCATGTGAAAAAAGCATCTGAGTAACATCCACCTCTGCACCACCTCCAAACAATAAAAACCATTACAGCCCCTTTAGCGTACGCCGATGAACGTTTTGTCATCCCATTGTTCTGGATAACAACACGGCAAGATTACTTTTGTTCACTCGTTGTTCATCTTTTTGTGTTTCCATTCTGTCTAAAGAATTTCATCTCTCATGAACTTCAGTCTTGTTTGTTTTCATTTTCATGCCACTTTTAAAGGGCAATTTGCAGGCTTGAGCAGGATGTGAAATGCAGTTCTGGTGCCATGTCTTCTTTCAGCCTATTTACTTGCAATTATGCCAGTATCACATTTACCCGGTCAATGCAACACATATTACTCTATATTTAAAACTTGTCCGTTGTTTTTTTGCTTTAGTGAATTGCTTGAATACACCTGTAATACTCCGTCTTTTGGAAGCGTAAAATCAGTATTTTGTGTAAAAATTCAGTGTAGTCACACCAATTCTGTCAGTGCCCACTTCCTGTATTTTATCATGGGATGAGAATGCAGGTTCTTGTTCACATTCTCACAGGAACATCTTTGAGGGTGTTTTCACCATCGACATCTTGACAGAATGACAAACAAGAAAGAAAGTAGATCATTTTGATGACATAATTAACTTAATTATTTAACATTAAGTGTCTCCCTTTGACCCCCTAGTAAACCATGAATATGAGTAGGGTTGGGTACCGTTCATTATAGAACCGATATACTGTAGAACCAGCACTTGGATTTCGGTCCTAGTACCCAATGGTACATGGGGCGGTTGTGGCTCAGTGGTAGAGCGGTCGTCCACTTATCAGAAGGTCGGTGGTTCAACCCCTAGCCCCTGTCCTTGGGCAAGATACTGAACCCCAAATTGCTCCCAGTGGCTGTTCCATTGATGTGTGCGTGAATGGTTAGCGCTCGTGATGAGCACGTGGCGCCGTACATGGTACGAATGCCACCACTGTATGAATGGATGTTTGAATGGGTGAATGCTGGCTTGTGTTGTAAAGCACTTTGAATGGTCAGTCAGACTAGAAAGGTTCTATATAAGTACAGTCCATTACTTTGGTACTTCTGTACTCTCTCTGATAACAAACAGTTAATTATAGTCGTACAAAAGAAGTCGCCAAATATTTCGTAACACTGGGATTACTTTAAAGAAGACATTTCTGCTGGTACCCTTTAAAGCATTGAGTTCAGTGCTCAACCCTCGAGTGAGGGCTTGTTGTTGCACACTATCCATTTCTGCTATATTAATCATTAGTTATGATGCTGCTGTGAAAGCCCATAGTTGTTGTCAGTTGTACCAGTACCTGCCAGATTTCACTAGTAAACTGGATTAAGGATCCAAAAGGAGTTATAGTAATCAGGACTCTCTTAAAGAGGTTTTGAAACCGTAAGATGATGAAGGCCCATGTTCAACCCATCACATCATCATGTTGGTTCAGATCCAGAGTCATTGAATGTTTCCCAATGGTGAAACTATTGTTTCTTGTTTTGAAACGATCTATGAAAAAGACCCCAGGATTCCAGAAAATTATTACAATTTTTTTTCCCCCAATTTCTTGTTTTGACATTTTCTTGTGAGTAATCCACCCACAGATGTTTAAACTCATGCTCTGAAAAGAGAAATTACTGTTATGATCACTAGTCGGCGTTCATTCTCTAACTTTTTAAAGTTTATTCTTTCAGTCAGTGTAGTTCGGGGACTTTTTTCAGCTTGGGTGGACAGATATTTGGCTGAGCAACGCGGGAGACCAGTGTTCCCAAATCCCGTGTGAGAAAAATGATTTGGGATGTTGAATATCTACGGTAAGTGTTGTTGCATAAGAGTCTTAAGTGAGTTCATGATTATCGTAAGACAAACACAGTTACGTAAACTGCACACAAGTGGACTTATGAAAATGATTTATCCGCTGTGTGTGTATGAATGCACTCAAAGTAGCATAAGTCTGGAGTGATGACATGAGATTTTTATATTTCTTTTCACTTCACTTTCTACATTGCTGTTTTCCTTTCATTTACTCTCAGTGTTTGTTCGGCCTCCTCGTTTTGCTCCTGTTGTCTTAACAATTCTTCACACCCTCCTCACTCCTCATTACATTTTTTTCTTCATCTTTTTTTGTCCAACTTCATCTCTTGTCTTCATGTTTTTTTCCTAATATTGCTACCTTTTTGTTTTCTTTCTCTCCCCGCCTCTCTTTCTCTGCTGTTATGTTCTGGCATTTATTTCCTTCCGACAAGCATGACCGCAGCCTTCGAAACAGCGTTGATTCAGTATTTCACACAGTAGATCATTGGGATGCAGAAGTGTAGATGCAACGTGCTGTGCTTAGGGGCCAAGCAGTGCTGATTCTTGGAAAACCATTTATAACAACTGCATCGCTAATTAACAATGAAAGGGCAGGAGCAAAATGCTACAAGAGATGTAAAATAATTTCCCTTACCTTTTCAGATTTGCTCCACTGCTTTGCATTTGTTTCCATGACTGTTATTATTTTCATTGAAATGTAATCTCCTCTCGTTGCATGAGGATTGAAAATTGGCACTTATTTCTATTAATTTGCTTTCTTTTTTTAAAAGTAAAAATCTAAATGATCAGTTTCTTTTGGGGAGTTATTCCAAATACTTACTTTTCAATCTGCATTCTAGCTCCCATCTGCCATAGGCCCATCCCTCTATATGAAAACAAATGAACTATTATACATTATACACTCAAACAGATTTACATTCAGAGGTTGTCACCATCCCTGCTTACTCACTGGTGTATCATCGTCATAGCGATTCCTCTGGGAAGTTCAGGGGCTCTCTGCTGTGTGAACATCGGAAATGCTGTCATCAGCGTTTACTGGAGGACAGGAGAGAGAGGAAGAAAAGAAGGAGAGGGAGAATAGAAGGACTGGACCGCAAAGGAAGCCAGTGAATGACAGAGGTGAGAGCCTTTGAGAAAGGTGAATAGAGAAGGGCAGAGAAAGGTGTAGAGGTTGGCAGACAGGTGGAAAGAGGAGGTGGGATGAGAGACATGGATCTGGGGAGAAAGAGACAGACAGCTCGAGATAAAATGTTGAATTATAGCGTCGCTGGGAGAGACAGAAAGTAAGCGAATGGCTGACAGAATGTGTGCCTATAGGGCTTTAGATGAGCAGAGACAGTCGACTGAGATAATGAATGACTCTCAGGCTCTCCATGACACACACACATAGACACAGGGGTAAGCTGGTAATGACATCAGTCAGTGATGAGTAAGAATAGTGCTGTTCAGCAAAAGATGACTCGGGATTACTAAGCACACCAGTGTGATGTAAGATGATGTCCTGTGTGCTCAGCGTGTTTAAAGGACTCGCAATGCACTCTTTATTTTGCAGGGAGCAAATCGAGATTATAATGTTAACGATATCCCATTTTTTTTTTAAATATGGCGTAAGACAAAGTGTCAGACTGGAAGCTTACTTTGCTGAAATGTCCTTAAGCAAGGCACTTCAAGACACACTATCAAATGTATTGTTATGCACAAGTACAAATAATTACATTCTGATTTGATAGGAGAAAATAATAGTCTTTGTAATGGCATACATTGAATTATCCCTTTATCTTTTTTTCTTTCTGTTTTTATGTAGTTTTAGATTAAAGTACATGTCTGCATATCTGTGCACAGTCAGCTGTTTATTTTATTTTATTTTAATTTTTTTTTACTTTGTTTTAATTGTAGCCTTATTTTTTGCCATGACATTATTGAAATTTAGTTACATTTAACATTTTATCATGATAGCACAAAATAACTACAATAACTAGACTCGTCAATATATATTCTATTTTAGGACTATTAAAAAGTATAATATTTAAGTTGATTTCTATTCTGAAAAATAATAATTGCTAGAAAAAGAAAAAAGCACAATATTACTATAAAATATAATTATATTTTACTTAAAAGGATTAAGGCCGCATATATGAAATATTTATTTAATTATTTTATGTCAGAAATCCGATTTTTTTTTCCTCAGAATTTTTAATTTGAAATCAGACTTGAAGTAAATGTTTCCCATTGGCTATAATTCTCTTCTCTATAATGTGTATCACTCTCATTTTCTTGAGTACATTTGTATGAAGCAACTGAGAAATTATGCAAATGGCCTCAAACACACACACACATACACACACACACACACACACACACACAAGAAAATGACTATTTTAGTCATGTGTTTGCACAGAAAGAAGAAACAGACACTTAGCTGTAATTTAGTGAATGCTCCAATATAGTTAGTGTGTTTATCTGGTTAGTGAGGTTCTGAGGCCACCCAACTCACAGTGCACATGGGTTTTTGGTGTACCTGCAGTATGTGTATATGTGTATGTGTTTGTGCATAAACAGTGTATAAGAGTGTGTTCAAGAAGTTCCACAACTTATTTTGTGTAAGTAAATACATGTTATTGTGTGAATGTGGCAGTCTTGTGTAAGTTGTGTGCGTGTGTATGTGTATCTGGTTTGTGAAAGGCCACCCAACTAATACACGGCCATAGGAAATCAACTCTTCAAATAGCCTCCTGTGGTAAAGACCAGTGGACAGTTGAAGACATAGTATCCGTGTGTGTGTGTGTGTGTGTGTGTGTGTGTGAACCAGGTCTATGCTGCTACTGTACCCTCTATATTTACTAAAGAGGCTTGGCAAGCAGTTTGAGTAAACATACAGTTTTTAGTTTGCAGCAAAACACTCAGGCTTGCATTCAGACACTAACAGACTTTCACACAAAGTCTCTTTCTCTCTCTCTCTCTCTCTCTCCCTCTCTCTCTGTCACACACACACATGCACACATACACACACTGCCTTGAAGCTGAGCAAAATTTGTCCTTCTCTTTTTTGGATTCTTGCTTTTCATGCATTCCTCGCTCTGTCTTTGTTATCTATCTTTTTTATCACTTTCCATCTGTCCCTTGTCTCTCTCTCTACTTCTCTACACCAGAGTTCCTTCTCAGTCTTCCTCTCTTTGTGTTTGTCACTCAATCTCTCACCACTTAAGGCCTTTATCACAATCGCAGCTTATGTCTGAGAGATCAATAGACTGTTCTATGGGGCAAAAAAAAAAAAAGAAAAAAGGAATTTCCATTTTGAAAAGAGGATATAGTCTAGATATAAGTCTCTGTTAACTTTAAATTAGGTCCTGAATCAACCATCACCATCAGTTCCTTCAAAATTATAAAGACCTTGGAATTCCAGACAGAATAGGTTTAAAACTAAAACACAAGCATTAAACAAATATTTCTATCTGAATCTTGAAAAGCACTCTACATGTATGAGCAAAATGTTTGGACATGGGATATTTAAATTTAGCTGTAATAAATATGTAAACATTACAATGATGAGGTCGATGCTCATTAACTACAAATGAGACATCTTCACTAGATCTAAGATATGTCCCAGAGAAATGTAACAAGCCAAATTACAGCAACGTGACACAAAAAAAAAAAAAAAAATTTTCCTCTTCATTAAAACAACTTAATTCCGTGTCATTGCTGTCTTATGTCAGGGCCAGTTGTTTGACTCTGTGTTACACTCTAACAACCCTACACCAATTTAGCAAAAAGAGAAAATGCTCCACATATTAACTAAAATATGTGTGTGTAGTGTTTTTGCATGCATGCCAGGACATGATTTTAATGGTTTATTTAGACTTGGTCACGTACAGACGCTCAAGTTAACTCAAAATTCAATAACACAACTCAAACCAGAGAAGCAAAAGAATAAAGACCCTTAACAGAACAGTGACAGGGGCTTTTGGCATTGGGAACAAAACAAGAACAGGGAAAGCATGGCAATGAAACTTTGATTGAAATTGAAATATTTGTATTTGAAAAAGTTGGCACTGACAGATATTACATTTTTTTTTCTATTTCTTCAATTCCAATCTTGTGAAAGAACTTCTGGTTTGAGGAAAGCAGAAAAGAGAATGATGATTTACATACCAAAGAGAAACATTACTCTCCTTGACTGGAGGTCTGTCCTGGTGAATCAGACACAGCAATGTAGCTTCTACTGATGGCACAATTCACTGTCACTTTTCTACAGCAGGTTCCATAGCGTTTCAGAATTGCCCTGCAACAAAGACAGTGAATGCATCAGCCCAAGGACTGGAATGTGATGATGTGGACGTGCTCCTGTTGGCTACACCTACATGTCCCTGCAAACACTAGTGATGCTATTTGCAGTGTGACTCCTTCCTGTGATCTTTTTTGGATTTTATGGTTTTACAACCTCCTCTTCAGGTGGTGTCTTTACCAAAGATCCAAGATCTAATAAAAACTAAAGAATTTCCAAGGATCTAAAGGATGCATTAGGTATGTTGCTGTAAAAAACAAAGACAGAACACGTATATAAGCAATGCTTGTTGATAATAATACATATTTCGTAGTTTCTTGCATTTAAACCAATCCTCTGTTTCAGTAAAATCTTACATCTCTGATCTTTGCACTAAAACGGTACTAAAACCTTTCCTCTGACTTCATTATGGAAGAAAAGAATGTTTCAGTATTTCCAGTCATAAAGATGCTGGTCTGTACACTGGTGTGAGCAATAGGCAATTATTCCCAATATAACATCAACTGGTTTTGGAAGACAAGAACCCTTCATCACACTGGCCATAAGGAATGCTTGAACTTGGCTGGTGCAGAGCTCTTAGCTCAGCTTCTCACTGAAGTCAAGTGAGTCCAATTGTGATTCTTTAGGCCACAGAGCATTTCATCTCAGGTTGCAAATGGAGATGATAGTGATACACTTGTGACATTGAATTCTTAATACAGTCATTGTTTTCTATAATTTATGGTGTAATTATACAAATAATTTATTTGTTAGCCAGGCAGCTTATGTTATTTGATGTTTTATCAAACTTGTACACAGATTCCAAAGTCTGTAAATGTGAAGAAAAGAAAGTTGGACAATCCGTGTGAAGTCCGTTGTATAACCTCAAGTGATGTCATTTGAGTCAGCAGTGGCTGGGTTTGAAAATGAAAATGTCTTGTGCAGTGGATGAGCTTTTGTAGCCTGTCTCATTATCTCTGCTCGTTATCTCAAGGCTACATTAGTAATAGAACCACCACAAATCTGCAACTGAACTGTTGGCGCCAGGTTTTTACGTAGAAGAAGAATGTGTGGAATATAGAAAGTAGCTGATAAGACCCCATGTCAGCGTGTGCAGTGCTATTGAAAAACAGAAAAAAATATAATTTTGAGAAAAACGTTGATGTTGTGTAATATGCAATAGGTGATTGTGTAATTGGTTATTGTGTAATGTAACGTAATATGTAGTCATAATTGATTGATCAATATAAAATTAATGAACACATTTTAATGAGAAATGAATCATTGGCCATTTGTTTTATCAAAATGGCTTACATTCACTGAATGTGAAAATCTGACCGTCATTTTTGTCGGCAGTCAAATAAAGTATCATTTAGGTTTTGGACTGACCAGACAAAGCAAGCAATTTAAAACTGACATTTTTTTTTACAAGATGATTAATGGCTGCAAAGCCAAGAGACGAATTGGTAATGAAAATGATCATTGGTTGCAGCCCTGACTGCATTTACTTGTTATTCCATAACTGCTGGTTGGAATGAATTAGTGAAAGGTAGGGCAGCGACTGTGTGTGTGTGTGTGTGTGTGTGTGTGTGTGTGTGTGTGTGTGTGTGTGTGTGTGTGTGTATTTCATCCACTGTGGGCAAGGCCTCTGCTCTGGTTCTGATTAACTCCCTGTAAAAACACCTTTGTTCAGAACATCACAGCCTGTACATCACACTCTCCATCATACACACACACACACACAAACACACACACACAAACACACACACACACACAAACACACACACACATGCTGCGCAGCTCCTGGAGGCTCCCTGTTCACTAAGGGGAGTCTACACCCATCATTCAAAGCCTCATAGTCCGTAAGAATGCTGAGACACACACACACACACACACACGCTCAATCACACTCAGACACACTCACATAGACACACACATCGGTCTGTTTTCTTAGCTTTGATACACTTATAGAGTTCAGAGGTGAGAGGGCTGGAGGTAACACTGTGTTTTTCCAGAGCTTTCTAACCACCTAAATCTGCCTCCAACACACACAAGGAGGTCCAGATGGCTGGGTGGAGACAAAAACACTCGCTCTCACACACACACACATATATATACACACATAGTCATGCTTGAATGCAAAATCTCCACGATAGACACTTATGCACATCTGTAACTTGACATAAGCATTATGAAGCCCAATGATCTTTAAGGGTCCAGATAATGTTTAGGCTGTTAATTCACATGCTGCTTGTGCAACTAGCAACCTAGAGTTTAATAGAATCACACAATAATACAAATTCAACTAAGGACACAAATACTGCCTGATCAGAGACTGTATCCACCCAGGATGAGCTCATACCACTGAGCCCATGAGGTATGCGCTCTATGTACTGGATACGAGTATAAAACTGACACGTGTTAGATACCGGCACCGAGGCAGCAGCACTGCTGCAGGATACATGATACATAGTAGCTGACGTGTTCCGATCCTCTAAATCTCAGCCATCTGAGAGCAGTCACATGTGATCAATGGCTGAATTTATCACTCCGAGCCAAGTGCCGTCATCCACTTGCACTTGCACAAGGGTGTGTGTCTGTGTGCGTTTGCATGTGAGTTTAGAGACGCGACCCCTGCTACCTCTTGAGTCAGGATTGACGCTGTCTTTAGTGAGCAATTATAGCCAAGAACGACTGTGGAAAAAGGTCACAGCCGTCTGGCTATCAACACTCCACCAAATGCCAACTGTGCACATTAAGTGTGTCTGTATGCGTGTGTGTGTGTGTGTGTGTGTGTGTGTGTGTGTGTGTGTGCTGTTACCAAAATGCCAGCAGACACACTATCAGGATGGACGCCCCCACCCACCCCCACTTCACACTTTAGTGCTTGTGGGTAATCGGCAGCACTTCTCCATGATTGATGAGAGAATTAGTTTTGCTAAGCATAAGCAAGGTTTTATGAGAATGAGGAAGTTGTATTATTAGTAGAAGAGCATGACAATAAATATTACAGTGGCAACATTTACGTGTGATTGTGTGTTTGCGCATATGTCTAAATGTCACGTCAGTTTTATTTATATAGCGCCCAATCACAACAAAAGTTATCGCAAGACACTCCCCAAAGTGACTCCCCAAACTGTTCTCTTTATTCTACAGAGACCCAACAGTTGCCCCATGAGGAAACATTTGGTGACAGTGGCAAGAAAAACCTGCCTTTTAACAGGCAGAAACCTCAAGCAGATCCCGACTGATAGATAGACAGATAGATGATAGATAGATAGATACATCTGTCCTTACAGATTGCTGTGAGTTTGTGGCTTTTGTCTGAATAAAACCTGAGTTCTTTTTTTACATAAACAAGTTATTTAAATTTTTCATCATTAGAATCAGAGTAAAGAAATTCCCTCACACAATCTTTATGTCCTCACAAAGGGGGACATATAGGGTTACCCTTATATGGTAGGTTACCCCTACATCTGTACATAACAGGGTGTGGTCTATCCACATCTTAAAAGCCAATTGACAGAATTCTAAGAAATTGAACACATGCTTTATAGTGGCCTTAAATGTGTGCTTCTCATAATTGGTTTCTTCAATTTGTTTACTCTTTACATTTGTAGGCACATTTCAGGTCATTTTTACATGATTCTACAATAGGGTGCTTTGATAGGAGGCATGCGCAAACCGAGATTTTGAACAAGTGGGACCATCTGTGTCCTTGGACACACATTATTTAGTTCACTTGTTAGCACTGAAAAAGACTTGAAACCTTGCTACCCAAAACTTATATTTCAAGCTGCTGTCTGGGACTACAAAATTGGACCCTTTTTTAAATTTTTCAATCAAATTTTTGGCCAGTAGTTAGCATTTGTTTGCTCTTGACAAAATCTGTTGACTAAATGATTTCCCTGCATTGCATGGAAAAGAAATATTGCTTGTGTATCATTGCCTTAAAGTAGGACAAACGTGTTAATTGCAAGTCATTTGGGGAGTTCATTTAGTGGTGCACAGAGCAAGGGTCCATTTTCTGCAACGAAGATCCTTTGGATGTACAAGTGTATCCCCTGGATATACCTTACCTTGGAGTTTCAAGATTCCACTTGACACGATGATGAAATTTGAATATTCTCCCTGGCAGTATCTGAAGTTATTCACCCTTTTTTTCGCCCTAGGCAAGTTTTCTAGGTGATTCTCACTTCTTCTTTTTTCAAACTTTTGGATTTAAAGGGACTATTCCTTCAGGAAACTCTATGTTTTAACTTTTTTTATTGCATGTACTGTACTCTCCTTGGTTGCTATATTAAGCTCTCTTTACTGTTCATGTGCCCAACCTATAGTCCTCCAGATGGTGAGTTATGTTGGTGAATCAGTGTATAAAGCAAATGCAAAGAGAAAGGTGTGCATTTTACAGACTCTCTACATGATCCATGGTGCACATCCCAGCATGCACCACTGTTTCAGCATCATACACCTTTCAAACTCCATTACAACCCATTTATCTTTATACAGTGCATACCCTACTGAATGAGAGTCTTCCACAGGCTTTAAAGGTTAAATAACATGTGCTGTGCACATTTTGTCAGGGCGAGTGTTATTTTTCTGAACAAAACTCTTCACACACAAGCCTCCTGCTGATGGCCTTAAGAAGAACAATTCAAATCATCTTTAGCTTCTCCTGTGCATTTGATAGCTGTGGTTGATGTTCCTGGTTGTAAACTCTTTAAACTATTCTATTGCTATAAACCAAAGAGCTCATTTCATCATCCCCGGGAGGATGCTTCGTTTTATTTTCTATGCAGATGCATTTTTAAAGAACTGTTTTATTTCTGACAGCTCACAAGCAGGAGGGATTTGGCTACTTTGTTTGTGCAAAGAAGAGACATTGAGAGAATAAAAGTGTATGGGTAATAATTTATTGTGTCTGTATTTCAGTCATGTCACCAATACTATTCAACAAATATGGATTGAGATTAATAAGCAAGAACAGACCGCTGAAACTTACTTATCAGTTGCATGAAGTTGTTATTTCAAGGGACAAACCTCCCAAGTTTGCCTCCACATGACATTCTCCAATGGCCAACCACTGGTAATTTGGCATGTGTTACATTGTGAGACAAAAAAGAACTCCAAGGAAAGAAAGAAACACATTATGTATGTGTAATTCTTTATGAGAAGGATGCCTTCTATCTACACACACACACACACACACACACACACACACACACACACACACCAACTTAGTGTTTTCCCTTCTGGCTTTCCAATTTAAATGCAAATGTTCCCAAATCGGACTCCACAAAGATGCAGAGGCAAAATCATTTGACGCAGTGATGAATTATATATTTTAATTAAGCAGCCAAAAGAATCACGCCTATTCAGCCCTTTCCCCTCCAATAAGAAATGAATAAATAAATATGGAAGAAAGGAAGAAGAGGAAGAAGAAGGGAATAAATGGGAGGGTAATGGATAGACAGATAAAGGGATGGGGTTCGTATTGAGTTTGTGTGATTTGCAGCACTAACTGCCTGTGGGCTGTCATTATGTGAGCGATCTGAACCTGTCAGATGTCAAAACTGTATTGTTCTGCTGATAGACGGGTTAAATACCCCCACTGTTTAAAGCCTGCACACATACACACCAGAGCGTTTTGTAACCCGAGTATCCCAAATGCATTCAAACGCACACACACACACACACACACACACCGTTTGGATTTTGATGGGCAAACCAACATTTAAAGAGCAGAAATGTGGATTGCGATGCTCTGACAAGGTATGCAATTTTAATTTCACCCCCTGTCACTCTCCTCAATATCTGCTCAGATGAAATTCATATGAGCTGCCAATCACTCACACATACTAATAGACATTCACACACACTCACACACAAAAACACATAGTCCGTCTCTCAATCACATTTGCAAACTTTCACTTATCCCTCTCTTTCTTTGGAAGTCACAGGTACACACACAAAGGCTCGTCTTTGAATACACTGAAATCTCAAACACACACACCCGTCCCCTTAGATTCCAGTATTCCAGGTATTTTATGAGCACTATCATAAGATTATGCATCTGTAAAAAAAAATGTGTGTGCTTGTGTGTTTGACTACATCTGTATGTTGAACGTCCAGAACATTTCATGTGATGAAACAAGAATGCCCTCTTCCACCCTCAGTAGCACTAATTTGTGGTTAAATAATACAGCAGGTTATATATTCCTTGAAATGCCATTATACATAGAGGTAATACTGTACAGGTCATCTTTGCATTAAAATACATGTGAGTGTGACTGAGCAAAATGACTAACTCTGCAGAGAGTTTGCACTTTGCAGAGCAGATTCCACAGGCGGAGCAGTGCCTGCAGAGGTCAGCTCAAACATTACAACAAACATTTAACAGCAATGTCTCAATGCCTCCAAACCACAAGTCAAAGCGTGTGCATATAATAGATTTCCCTCCTGTGTCACTGCACTTGGTAGAAAACCTCAGCTCAACTGTATGCTGTAAATGCAGCCAGATGCTCCCAATACATTCACTCAGACCTATAAAGACAGGGAATAGGATGCTGAAAAACAGAGGATAAGGATGAGAGATAGAGATTTTGCGTCACCAAATCATGTTTATGAATAAAAATAATGAAAACACAGGGAAATGTCGACAAAATTTCTTATAATAACACATGGATCATTATCAGGAAACATATCCATCGACGTGTATTGTTTTAGAGACACGGGGAGACAGAACATACTGTAATGTAACAGCTGGGTGAGGAAGTCAGCCATGCCAAAATGCATTTCCCAGTTTGCCTGTTTATTCAAAGACATTCATCCTAAACAAGATGTTTTTGTATTTTGCTTCCTCAGTGCCATTATCTGAAAGATCTCTAACGTGGACAACCCTCTATTAATTTGTGTTGCTTTGACATAAAAAACACAATTTATTATAATTGAAAACCACGAAATTTTGTAATTTTGCCTGTTCTTTACTGTAATAAGTCTGTTTGCTTGTTTTCTTAAACTTAACATAAACATTCATTTGGTTATTCCTGAAAACATACAGTAGCCTACCACTCAAAAGTTTGGATACAGTTTCCCATTTACCTGAATGGGCAAACTTTTGAGTGGTACTCTTTGTTAAATGTCTTTGAATGTCCCATTGCCATTTGACATTTTTGTCTGTAAAAGCATTTTCATGTTCTTGAATGTCACTCAGATATACTTAGAGATGTGTTTCTCCCTGTCTGAGATGCTTAAACATGGTTTAGTGGTGTTCATGCTTAATGTTAACAAAGAGTGGCACGAGGAGCAAATGATACGACGTGCGGTAGGGAAATGTAGGGATACGCATTGAAGTGAAGAGGTGGAAGAAAGCAGAAGGAAGTAACAGAAAAAAGAATAATTGAGGCTGAAATAAGACAGAGAGGTAATAGGCGATGACAGTGCTTTCTGACAGCTGGAGTCTTGCCTTAGAAGAACAAGGAAATTCACTTTCCTTTGTTTGCCTCGCTCTGTTCTCCACATGCAAACATACAGACCTTACTCATTACAAGTGTCAGCAGCAGCAGACCCTTAGAACAACGTTGTCTGTAAGAGAGTTAAGCACCTCTCCTTGTTGAACAGAGGAGATGACGAGGGTCAGGGAGAGAGAGGAGAGACGTCTCATTTTAATGGGAGGGTACGGGTTCAAGCCCCCTTCTTGGCAGTCCTCCGCACTGCTCAAGTGTCCTTGAACACAACAGTAAATCAATAGGAGTGCAGTTATGCTGGAGCTGATGCTGATCACTGACCTTCCACCTCCTGGTTGCATCCAAAAGGCAGTTTCTAAATAGAGGTCGTTTTCAAAGCAGACTAATTAGCACAAATCTTTCGTATTTTAAGCCAAACAAAAACACAAGTTTAAAACCTTGGAGAAGGGGAAGTTGCATGAAGGACATATCACTTGGTGAACAAAAGTCAGGTGCCATGCCTGTATCTATGGCAAGCTGCCACTACACAGATGTACTGGGATGATCATTCCTCTTTATTTAGAGGTTAATGAATAACTTGACATTTTGAGAAATGCAAGCCTTGGCTCACCAAATGGTGTATGAATAACATGCCAATCTCTTAAGTCATTGTGCATGTTTTCAGAAAATGTCAGGTGACAGACAATAAAGGGTAAGGAAGTCCACATATGGAGGAGGCGGTATAGAGTCAAACAACGCTCACACAGGAGGCCGGTGTTTGTGTCTGGATATGAAACCAAAAGAGAGTGTGGATCTATTTTAACTTGCATCCTTGAGTTAATTATGTCATGTAAATTTATTTTAATCCAAACCATCAGCCTCAGACCATAGTGTCACATCACTATGACAGCGAAGGCCGAATGACAAAAGTCACCTGACACTGTCCTTTCCTACAATCCAGTATTCAAAATCAAACATGGATTGTGTTAAATGACATGTGAAAAGCTTCAAATAAGTGGCTCGACACATGAAACGTTTGTAAATTTGCATGCTATTAAAATACCATATTTGAGATCGTATTGGAAATGGGTTTATTTCTTTGTTTGTTTTTTGCCAACATTTAAATTAAAAGATTGGTATTAATCTCATGTATGCAGGCCTTTGCTTACCACTGCTTACCATTGGTTGCTGGGCAACTGGTTCGGACCAAAAACAATTGTCTGGCACATAACCCCCATTAAACAATAATTTGTTATTTAGTGAACTTGGGGGGTGTTTATAGGTGTATTTTGTTTGCTATTCCTACCTCCAGGCTAGTCATATCCTCCTGTTTGCAGTATTTGTGCTGAGCTAAATTAGCCAGCTCCCGGTGGTCGCTTCCATATTTACCACAAAGTCATGAGAGTAGCATCAATCTCCTCAAATGAGGAGGGAAGAGAGCACCGAGATTTATTTATATATCTCCACACTTTTACATAATAAAATCCAAATGTGTCTTAATAGAAAGGGATGAGATTACTTCCACCACCTCTATCTTTTTCACCATCATACCTCTCCTTCAGTCAACAACAATGAGGCGACAGGATGCCAGCGAAATCTGCTTTTTTTTTTTATGAAAGCTGTGTGTTTGTTTATGGTGTGCTACACCTTTAAGAGCTGCTGGCCATAGCCCATCCCAGAGAGGATGGACCCATTAAGCTGATGAACAGGGAGAAGGGGGGGAGAGAGAGAGGGACAGAGGGAGACAGTGTCTTATACAGTCATAAGGATAACAACAGTGAGAGAAGTAAAGAAGGGAATGCCTTTTGGAATAAGGGAGTTTGTCAAGTAGGGAGGGAACAGCAAAAGGAGAGAGGAAAGCCACTCAAGGACCATAACAGTGAGAGGAGATAGAGAAAGGACAGGAAGCAGCAATCTCTCCATCTCCTCAATGGTGTTGTAGGCGTCTATGGGTCTGTCAGTCAATCAGGACGACAGCCGGACACACTTGCTCGAGGGCTCTCTTGACTTTGCTGTGTGTGTGTCTACAGATGGCAAACCTTGTGACATCGCTGTGCTGTGTAGTTCTGGCTGCGGTGGTGGTAGCCTACGCTCAGAGACGCAGTCAGCTCGGTGAGTATGCATTTTATCCTCTTTGTCTTCTTCTTCTTCTTCATTATAAGGTTCTCGTTCACTGAGGCCTGCTCCATTTCTCTTGGTCTTGTCCTTTCTGATCAAACCCCATATGATCTTCACTGTACTTACAAAGTAAATCCTGTTTGACTCTCTCCTCCTCTCAACTTCCCTGGCCGGCACTCCACTTTCTGCTCTTTTCTCTAATATATTCTTCCTGCTCTTCGCTCTTCTATTCTTGCTGCGCTTCTACAGTACACGTGGTGCTTGATGCGCAACTACATTTGACTCTTTTCACCCTGTCTCAACTCTGTCCTGCTCCCTTATATATGTAAACTTTCACCCTGTTTGAGATGCTGCAAAAAAGTTCCAAGACTTTTTATTATTATTATTATTTTGTTAATTAGGTTAAGATTTCCTGTATTTTTCTAGTTGCTTGCTTTGTGTGTGAGGTCAAAGGTGCAGCAGGCGAATTGATGCGTACCTGTGAGAAAGCTTGAAGTGACTTTTCCTCATGAACAGAGAAACAGTAGCGGACCAAGTTAGCTCGTCATCCCTCGCTCCACGGTGGTGGTATTTTGGGTACATTGCCAAGGCTACGTCCATAACAAATACAAGCTCAACAAAGAAGCCAGGTGAACCGGTGATCATGAGGTGTGTGTACTGAGGCTTTGAAAGAGAAAAGAGGACGCTGAAAAGACCTACGTAATGTGCTGATGTTCTACTGAGAGTTCACACAACACGCACGACCATACATTTGACCATGTGTTTAAATACTGTGTGTGCATGTGTGTGTGTGTGTGTTGTTGTCACTTGACTTTTAATAAAGAATGGCCTCGGCTTATTAGACAATGAGCTCAGTCTGTTCAAGTCACCTGATTCAAAGAAAGGAAGTTAATAAGTCGCTGTGATGCACAACACTATGTCACGAGGGTCATACACACACACACACACACACACACACACACACACACACACACACACACACACACACACACAGACACATACACACATAAACAAAGTGGAGATATCTTTGGAAATAGAAATGTTCCCGGGGATTAGGTCAAAGAAGAAGAAGAAAAAAAACAAAATGGAATAGATGAAAACTGGATGAAATTCAGAAAATTAAAAAACAAACAATGGAAGGCATACAGAAACAGATTGAGAATGAATAATTGATGTTTGATGAGAAAGTGTGAAGGATCATGATTATTTAGTATCATATTATTTTCTCAATGAACTGAGAAAATAAGAGCTTTACCCCAAACAGTCAGGCTTTCACCCTCTACACATAGTTTCCTATAATCATAATAAGAAGAAGAAGAAGAAGAAGAAGAATGAAAACTTTTATTTAGTTGAATTAAGATGAAGCTTTTAGCTATAATAGAATTTGTTGTTATTTGATATAGACCTTAGACTTGTTGCAATGATTTTTATTCAATAAGATGAAGCTGCAAAACATCAGAACGCACATGCATAACCAAACACTAACAACAGTATTAGTATTATTATTTATGTTTGCAGCCAAAATCCTATACATGCACACGCATACAGACACATTTATGCTCACACACAGACACACATATACATCTGCCCGTCTTGGAAAGAGCCTTGTTTCTCTGACAAATTGCCAGCCAGTTTGATTGACAGGATTCCCTGGGGTACACCCACACACAGAGCAATGCATGTACAGTACGCAAAAACACGCAGACCTAACAAGAGAGTTCATCCCACTCCTATCTCTCTGTACTAACTC
This sequence comes from Chaunax sp. Z400, assembly GCA_037577475.1. Taxonomy (NCBI): domain Eukaryota; kingdom Metazoa; phylum Chordata; class Actinopteri; order Lophiiformes; family Chaunacidae; genus Chaunax; species Chaunax sp. Z400. The sequence goes on from CM075199.1 coordinate 2,785,860, forward strand.
AATTTGTAGAGTAGTCTTTATGTGTGTGTGTGTGTGTGTGTGTGTGTGTGTGTGTGTGAGAGAGAGAGAGAGACATGGAGTGTATAGGAAATCCATTTGAGATTTTGCAATTAATGACAGCAGTGCATTGCCAAACAGAGACACTGAAACAAATAGGTCGAAAACAGCCACAGTCAAACAAATAGATACAAGTCTCACACATTTACATCGTGATCGAGGAGGGATGGAACGTGAAAGAGAGACAGAGAGCCGGGGTGGAACAAGGTGGGCCAGAGAGACAGACCTCATTCATCATGTAGGGAAGACAACTGCTGCGTAAAACAGCTCTAGATGGAACACATTCATGAAGAAACACCCTTCTGAGAGTTGAATACTATGAAGAAAGCTGTTCATATCATTTTGTGTCATGTAAATGTTGGACATATTCCCTGGTTTGCACTCAAATATGATTTTAAATGATTATCATTATGTTAAAATCAGCACTTAATTACTGCCTTTAGCTTTTTCTTCAAATTAGTAAAGAAAGTTAACAAAATAAGTCATATATGTAATATATTTACACAATGGAATGGCACTCAGTAGAGCATATTTCTTGGGCTTGGCTACATCATGTCTGTTTAGTAAAGTTTTTCCTGAATTATTATTATTATGTTATTTTTATATTTTTGGGTTGCCTACCAACATCTGGCAGAGGGACAGCCAATGAAAATTAGCCTTCCAGCTAACTCGGGTGCATTTACACTTGTTGGAGTGTTGATCAATGAACATTGTCCCTTTGTCAAATAAAAAAATAAAAAATAAAAAAATAATTAGGGGAAATGTTCATCTCACAACCTAAAACATAGTGGATGAATGTTCCTGGTTCTATCTTGGCCTATAACCCGTTCAAGTTTCATGAAAATCTGTCTGTTAGTTTTGGGCTAAACCAACCAACAAATAAACAGACAATCCAACAAATAAACATGGATAGAAAACATAGCCTCTGTGGATTTTACACTGAAGTATATTCGCATCACTTTTCCATTTTTTTCTTTAGTAAGACGACTTTTATCCTCAAGTAGAGACACTTTTTCAGATTCTGAGGAAAGGCCATTGAATGTGCCATTTCCATTTAGCTGTTGTAATGTGAATGGAAGCCCCCACAGCCAAAATGACAGCTCCATAATGAACATCACTTGAAACAACAGAGGAGGAAGAAAATAAGTGAACGCTACAAACCCGCAGAGAGAAAGGGAGTGAGACTCAGAGGTCATGCCAATTAGGGCTCCTTGAATGTGAATTTGATTTTTGATTGCCAGGGAGAAATAGAGGATGAGGTGTTTGGTTGGGGGGGGGGGGGCAACAAAGATATTGGGTGGGTGGAAAAGACACAAGGCAGATACTTGTGGCGAAAGACGCAGGAGAATACAAAACAGATGACAGATGAGGAGACAAGAGAGTGTGGGAGAACAGAGTATTTCAGTTTTTATTACTTAGATTCATAAACACACATATAATCCCTGTTATTCATATGAAAAGTAAAGTATTGAAACATAATTTCCTTAAGGTTTTAGCCTTTCCTCTATGAAGTATTCACCTGCTGTCTTAACCTTCAGTAAGGTGCTGAATGTCGACTAGCACCAGAAATGTTGTGTTGCTATGCTGACTCTGATGTCTGAACCTCCCTGTGGTCCGCGAGGAGGAGAGGAAAGTTCCTTCAACGATCAATACTATTATTTTTATTCATTAGTATTAGATTGCACTGCCAGCAGAACAAAAGTTCATGGAACAAAAGCCCACGGGCAGTTTAGAGCTCATGGTGGTGAGGTGAGCAGCATCAGTGTGTAGCCAGCTGTGCGGCCATATTTATTTGATATTGTGTCATCATGAAATCCACACAATTACAGGCATTCAACTGTTTTTTAATATCATGTGAACTCTTAGGGGGAAAAATGTCTATAGTATTGGTTTAACTTCACAAACACAAAAAAACATATAATATATGATTAAAGGTGTAGATAGTATAGATATATAGTAGTATAGATAGTAGTGGGTACTTCACATCTGTTTCTTTATATATATATTTTTTAAATCTGACACAACACTATTATTCAGTACTGCTCAGGATGTGTCCTGGCTTATTCCATCCCAGTGATTACACAAAAATGAATCCTCTCATCCATTGAGAACTTCACTATTGATGACATGCATCTGCAACACGAGCCTTATTTTCTTTCACTATTTGTCTTTGTCTCTTTTTGTCTCTCTCTGCATCTTGAATAGTCTTTCTCGACTCTTTCCTCATCCGCTCTCTTTGTGTTCCTGTCTGTCTCATATCAATCCTGAGATACAGCAGAAAGTCCCAAACCAAAGCAATGCACTGTCAATAATAGGGTGGCTTACACACTAAATAACAAGTGCATGTGCACCGAGAATACCAATGAGGCAAATACGCTGCAATTGAAGTAGTTTTTTTAGGTTGATTATGAGTGGATCTCCTATTTTTTTTTTTTATGACGGCAGCAGAACTGCTACATCTGCTGACACCCCCCCCACCAACTCTGCCTTGTAATGTGTGTGTGTGAGAGAGAACATGGTGACATCATGCTGTTAACTGAGAGAGTATGTTATTTATGGAAGTCCATATCCTGATTGAGAGACAAACATTTCCACTCATAATCATTCCCTCTCCCTCTCTTCCTCCCTCTATGTCTTTATGCCTCTATTTCGCCTTCCTTCCTCCCTCTCTCTCACTCCCTACTCCGTCCTCTTCTTCCACTCCACTGTCTATACACCATCCTCACTCGTCAACCCTCTTCTGCTTTCCTCATCTCTAGTCTCTCCTTTTGTCAATTACTAATTACTAATTATCTCCTTCAGTCCATCCCTCTCACCGTCTTCTCCTCTCCCAACCTCTTAATCCATCACCCAAGTGGTCAATGGCAGATTTATCACACATGACATCATTCTGCTGCTGACACGACACCACCTTGACTTAATTTTTTTTTTTTTTGTGTATTCCATCTCAGCTCTTCACTGAGCTGCTTTACCGCGCAACCATTCCATCCAATCACTATGAACACGGAGATAGACAGAGATCAGGAAATGGGTAGGGGGGGGAAATGAGCGAATGAGAGACTGCGGGAGAGGAGAGGGTTAAGTCTCACACTAATTTCATGGTATTACAGCTGTCAAAGATTTAATGTACATACACACACACACACATCATAATGCATGACAGCCAAATGTAATACTTATCCTAGTGCATATGCTCATATACTTTGGTGTACGATTAGTAGCTACAGCACTTCAGAAAACACTTTATTACTGTATTTATAGAATAAGATATACGACTATATTTTAGTACTAAGACTGGAATAATGATAACATCATAATGGTTTCAATGGAGAGACAATGGAAGATGTTGTTTGAAAAATAACTCACAATATTCACAAACACAAACTTCTTCGTTCTTATGATGAAAGCACTTGAAATAGCAGCTGCGTTTGTGACTCATATGTCTTTGCACATTACGAAATATAAAAAACAAATCTCAACAAATCAATGCAATCAGTTATTCATGATATTCAACCAGTCCCTGATGTTCCAACAGAGGGAACAGACAGCCGCTGTAAATAAGTAAGCAAGCACAAAGATTGATGTTTGTGTAAATAGTGTCAGTTTATATGTCTCGTATGTGTAAACCATGTTTGTGCCGGCAGGGAACCTTTATCGCACTCATTATCCTGAGTAGCACTTAGTGTAATCAGTGTTCTCCGTTTGGCACATTGTTGCAAATAAATTGAAGATGGAACTTAACCAAGTGATTGACAGACTGGTTTGGCAGATGGATTACAGTCAGATTCAGGAGATGACTGGCAGGGAGGCAAAGCAAAGTAAGAGTAATTCATTCATCTGTTTGAAATTCAAGAAAAAAGGAGGCCACAATTTTTTTTTTTGCCAAAAAGAAGTAAAACAACATCTTAAAAAATCACATACCCACCAAATAACACTTAGAAGGTAAAAATATAAAATAAATCCCATTTAAAAAACTTCATATGCAATTGTGAAACAGTGTAATTACATGCAGCTTTTGGCCGATTCTGTTTACAGTTTTGACCAAAGCCCTAGCAACTCTACTCTAAGTCTCTCTTGGAGGAGAGTTAGCTTATTGGCTGACAAATTATTGCTGGTTACTACAATGTAGCAGGATTACATCCATTTTGGAGGATCCCCAGGCAGCCAGATTAAAGACTGAGTCGCTGCTTGGCTGACTGAGTGGTCATCAGATTGCAGAGACACTGACAAGATACAGCAGCTGATATAGCGGTTGATTGACACTGATATGGAGGCGATGTTTTTCTCTTCTGATTGGCGAGAAAAATTGTTCAACCAAAGAAAGGTTGAATTGGCCACGTAGACAGTAAAAAAAAGAATGATTTACATAATTTATATCAGAGGAAGATGTTGCAAAAATGAGATGGAGACATATAGAGAGAGGGAGGCCAATCAAATAGTTCTTAGCTGAAACAAACATAGAGAGGAAGAGAGAAGAGGAGCAGTTGAGCTGTTTCAGTCCTGGCACATATTTGAAATGCATAAACTTCCATCCAAGACATGTTTTGAGACCAAGGTCATACTTTGCTACATTACAAGTACTCATATTAAGGTTTTATTATAGTATAATTATTTCTCATTTCCTTTGCAGGGAGCAATCTGATGCAAAACCGTAAATATATAATAAAAGCATGTATGTTTAATGGTTGTGGTTCTATTGATTTTTATTAAATCTCCAACCAGTGTACATCATGCTTACCAAACCCAAAGTCTTTTGAATGTTTTATGAACAGCAGAGGGGCTCAGCCTTCATCAACTTTAAAAAACTGTGACTGTAAAAAGTATTGAAAGTTCATTTTTGGTGGTCGACTAAGTGACGTACCCTGTAGAACAGCATGAGAATGAGTTGAAAATCATAAGATATAAAATTAAAAAAAATTAAAAAGATTTATTGACAATAATTGAATAGTTATCATCAACATTATCACGACTTTACAAGTGAAATCAGCATTAATTCCGAGCTATAGCAACTATGGATGTATAATCAACCTGGAGATGAATCCAAAATGGACATCGTTCTCAAAATCAACCTCAATAAGGATGCCCTCATTACACACATTTGGCATCCAGGCTCCGACCTTAATCCCTCCCCACAGATGTGTTTACATAGAGGCATTGGGGAGTGATGAGCAAACTTCTTGAACCTCATAGGCAGTGCTTACAGGTGGATGCTGGGGTGGTGGTGGGGCTGAAAGTGCAGGCAGCAGTGCGCATGCAGAGCAGCAGCAGCCTTGACAGGCAGAGGGGGGAGATGGGAAATTGTTGCAGCTGAAATAGTCCGCCAATTGAGAGAGTGTATGCGATGACCAATGAGGAGAATAAGGCCCACCATGTGAATATTGTGTGTGTGCAGCACAACTCGTGTTTTCTGACTCCATGTGTGTCATACGTCATGAGTTTGAGTGAGACCAAATGTGAGATATGAGAAAACAAATAACTGTGGAATCCATTCTTGTTTGGTAGTGAATGGGATGTAATTGATCCAGTATAGACGCAGGGTTCCCGACTGTCTGATAACATCTGTCTGGGAATGGACCATTTCCAACCAATCACAGTCCTTCTTGCTGAGATATGGAATCTCAGAATCTCCCTGCCTGCATGTTTGCATGGCGAGTGTGTGTGTGTTTGTGTGTGTGTCTTGTCCAGCTCTTTTAATAAAAAAAAAGGGATTACCAGTAAGGGTTTCGCTCCTTTCCAAAAGTCTAAAGTAGTTGGAAACATTTTACAGTTATATTAAGATTTCAGCTTACTTGGAAGCTGAACAATAACAACTGTTATTGTTACTCTAAACTTTTTTAATTTCAATTTCATCCCTAATCCTTCTTCCTCCTGACCCCGGAAATGATACAGTCATGGCACTAAAGAGATGAGGGGAATATTTCAAAGGGTTGTTTACTGGTGAAACGAGGCCTTGTCAGAACGGCAGATCCTTTCTATAGTTCTGAAGACTTAAGAACCCCTTATTTCAATGTATCCACACCACAAGATTACTGTCTGAGCATAAGAGGAATCTTGAGTGGTGTAAGTGAACAGTGATTGTACCAGATGTAAGTGTAGTTTGATTGGTTAAATACATAGGCCAATGCAGCACCAACACCCGGCCATGGTATCCTCATTGAAAGGGTCATGGTCATCCTCGAGAAAGCGAACACATTGTTTAGTCACGGAATGGGTTTCCAAAAGGCAGGGCTCTGTTTTGGGCTCAATTTCTTTTAAATGATAATAATAATAATGACAATTATTTGACGAAGGGTATCAGCACAAAAAGACTTCAAAGCTTAGTCAACAATCAAGAGGGGTCACCGACTTATAGTAGAGAAAAGCATTGCTGACCTTTTGAATTGTCCCTGGACAGTAAAAACCAAACAGTTATGACTGACCCTGACCTCCAACCTCCCCATGTCACAGCAAGCAAAACAGAACTCCCACTGTTACATTACTCATTAAACCCGTCCAGGCCAAATGGGTGCTGATCTAGATCTGACACAAATCCCCCTCAACTCCAATTTTATCTTCTGATATGGTAATCTAAAATTGACATGGTGCACAAGAGTGTAAATGATGCATCTCCTCCCACTACTCTCTGTGTTTGTCATCTTTCTGTTGTCCTAGCACTCGTTGAATCACTTCCCTTAACATTATTAAACAGACTTTGAGTATACCTAAGGATGAAAATGGCAGAGTTTCTTTTTTTCCCTGCCCCTTTTCTCTGTCTCTCTCTCTATGCCTTCACATCTCTCCGCTCAGATAAAAGTGGAGGCAGGACTCGGAGGACAAACTGCTGAACCACTCTTGAGTGGCCGACCACCATGGCTGGCAGAACTCATTAAAAGGACCAACTAACTGTGCTAATGCATGTGTGCGCGTTTTCTAATGTGAGTCATTAATGGAAGTGTATTCTAATGAGGCTTACAGCAGGTCACAGACAGCCAGTGTTTAATGACAAATAAATAGTGAGCGGGTCAGACAGCATTTAGCATGTTGGAGTTCAAACAATAAATTATTTTGCTAAGAGCTTTTAATGAGACACACACACACACACACACACACACACACACACACACACACACGTTAAAACACATGCATCGTGATTCCTCAGGCATGTTTGACACACATGTACGTCACACATACTTATACCTAAACAACAATAGTTCAGTCAGACAACTCACAAGTTTGAAATGTTAATTATCGTAACAGTACAACAGTAAAACAGTAGTTTGGGTTTGGCATCTAGGATCCGACCTTAATCACTCCCCGCAGATATGTTTACATAGAGGCATTGGGGAGTGACGAGCAAACTTAATGAACCTCCATAACTGGAGCCTACAGGTGGATGCTGGGGTGGTGGTGGGGCTGAAAGTGTAGGCAGCAATACGATCGCAGGGCAGCAGCAGCAGCATTGACCGGCAGAGGGGGGAGATGGGAAATTGTTGCATTTTAAATAGTCCGCCAATTGGGAGTGTGTGTTAGATGACGTTTGAGGACAATGAGGCGTATTGTGTGATATTGGGTGTACGCAGCACAGCGCGAGTTGTCTGCCTGAGCTAGCTCACAGGCTTCGCCTTATTTTAGGTTGACTGCAAAAAACAAAATTCGTTGTACGTGATGAAAAACGCTTACCGCACCTTTGACCTCTCTTGTGAAGTGGTCGGTGTTTAAGTTTAAGTTCAGGCACAAAAACTGCTTGTCTAGGGTTAGGAGAAGATTGCGGTTACGTACATTGTTACCTGTCTTAATTATGTGTTAACTTATGTCACGTTCATGGTTTTAGTTTCATAAATCACAGAAGACTCTTGGTTGAATTTCTGGGTGTCTTTGTCTGCTGCCTCCTTTTTCACTCTTCATACCTGACCTCATCCTTTGCTCCCATCATAATTACTACTACTAGAGGTAATAAGGTTTGTAATAAGCCGCTTAAACAGATGACCTATGCGGCTGTTCTTCTGGTGGAGACGGCTGCACATTCTAGCATGTGTGCCTGTTTCTATACCTACTAAATGGCAGTTGAGGCTAACTCCTTATAATCCCATCAGGAATTTCTCAAGTGCTTCTTTCCAGGCTTTACTCCATTATGCATGTGCGAATACTTTTGTTGGTTGTAAATACATATGTGACCACTGGTGTACAGGTGTTTGCACGTCTTATGCATCTTGTGTAAAAGCCAGCGCTAATGTGTCGGAGGGATTCACTGAATACGTGTGTGTCGGTGTAAGCCGCATGTGTGTTTCATTGACCTTTTCCACGTGTCTGTCATAATGCCCTGATTAACTTTCCGTTTCCCTGCTGTGCAGCTAATGAGTGCATGTGTATGTGTGTCTGATTGCTTGTGTCAGTGTGTTAGCATAATAGTAGCACAGGGAAATAAAAGCAGAAATAAAGCAGAGGTAAATATTTGGGAAGATTAGGAATTTTAAGTTTCAAGTTATTAATCTGACTTTGGAGGAAGTTATTGTTGGAAATAGTTGTAACATAATATGACTGGCTCTAAGTCTTTCAGTCATTTTCATTTACTGCACCGCACAAATGGAAACCTCAGCACTTTGGCCTCCATTACTGCACACAATATGAGAAAGGCCTCCTCAATATTTATACACAGCCATATATTTTTGGATGGTTTATTTATGCTTAATTTATTATGTTGCTCTCTTGCTTTAACAGTGCCATAAATCGTAAGGGCAATGTCATAGTTCAATGTTTTGAATGTAAAAGCACTGCTTGTGAGAGGAGGTCTGTTTCTGTGAGAAAAAACAAAACAAAACAAAAACAATTATGGTGTTATTTTTGTCCTCCCTGAAGTCAGAGTCAAAGCCATTTTTTATGATCTTTATGTGTCCTGCTGTATGACACACAGTCAGATGGATAAATGGAAGGATGGCTTCAATTCTCAAAATTCTCTTTTTACAATGCCCCCACCAAAAGGGTGGAGTGTTACCCTTGTCCATCCGTCCATATACACTCTGTGTACCTAAGTAACGGGTATGATCTATCCACATCTCCTCAAAAACCAACAGACAGAATTCAATTCAAATTTCATCCATGCTTTGCAGGGGCGCTAAAGGTGGGCATCTCATAATTGGTTACTTCATTTTGTTTAGTTTTACATTTTTATGCACATTCGAACCAGGGGTGATTCTAGGATCAGACCTTCAGGGGGGCTCAGCCCCTAATGAGAAGGTGACATGCATACAGTCCCTTGCGAAAGTGTTCCACCCCCAGTTAAATCACTAATTTTACTGGATAACAATTAAACATTGATACTTTTCAACATATGATACTTTAATTTGCCACAATAATACTTTTAATGAGTTACTCGTAAGTGACCTGAGCTTCAACAGCTTTCCTTTAGCAAACCTCAATTTAATTAGGTACACAATCTCACCTTCAGAGGCAAACTAATTAGTTTGGTGGTCTTTTGTAGTGTATAATAATACTGGATCAGTGAGAAAAATCACAGATGTTAATATAATATACCTGTTTTAGAGAGGAGCCTCAGTTAGTTAATGAAACCTGAGGAAGGGACCCCAAAATAATGACCAGGACTTTACAAAGTAAAAGACCAACTCATAGCAAAGCAAATATGAGACAAAATGTACGAAACATTGTTTTAGTCTCTGAACCACATGAGGACAGTCCACCTATCATCAATGAAAGAAGCATCATACAACTCAGACACTGTCCAATTAAGCCCTCCCTGCAGTCTGTGCACCTAGACAAGAAGCAAACTGGTAAAAGATAACAATCTGAGACGAAAAACTACTCAAAAACATTCAGTCCCTAGCTTTAAAACATCTTCTTCCTGGTTTTACAAGTGGAAAAGTCCTTAGTTGGAGTGGCAAATGCAGGGGCTCCAATGTCACTGTCCAATTGCATGTTAAGTCTAGTATCATTCTGTTTAATTTAACTTGTTAAGATCAGCAGCCAGGGTGCTAACCTCAACTACCCGCATTCAAACTTTCCGCCCTGGTGTCAAAGGCAGACAAACAGCTGCTGGATACTTAAAAACTCTGTATAACAGTGAGTTACAGCAGCAACATGAAGCTCAGAGTTGATGCTGATTTGTCTGAGGTGTCCAAATTCTTGGATGGATGGGCCCACCCCCATATAACACCAGGCTCGCCCACTTTGCCCACTTTGAACTCTGATCATTATTTCTTTTCATGTCATTTTATTTCATTTCATTTCATTTCATTTTATTGGTCCTAAGAAAGTTAGGTTTTCTTGGGCACTTCTAAAAAGGGTTTAAAACTTCCCATGATTTGAACTGAGGTGAGTTTAAAGTCATTCTGCTGTTATTCTGCTATGATAGAGGTTATAGTCTGTCCACATCGGCACAAATTGAGTTTTTTCAGTAATTGGAGTATATCTGTATCCTTGGACATAAGCTTTTTAGCTTTAAATGTAATAAGAAAACCAACTTCCGCACTCTTCAGAGTGGACAATACGGCAGGGTCAATATTGCAAACTAAACAGAGACGCCTGCAGTTTAAAAGAAATCAACTTAACAGATGAATTTAATTTAGTCAGTAAAAAAAAAAAGGTATTTCATTTGTAGATGAACAGAATGTCCCCTCAACGAAACTGAGTGACCATTTGCAAGATAGATTTTCTGTTTCCACAACCATTTTGTTAATTCCAACCCATTAAATCTCAATTTGTGTTTTCTTGTGCCATTACAATCACTGAGCCCCCACTAGTTCCCCCAATTTCTCCTGAAAGACTGTTCAGTAAGTGGATGTTGCCAGGAAGCTAATGCAATTCCACCCAGTATGAGCAGAGTTTTTAGCTAATGTTGATTTGCAATAAAACATTGTTCTGAGATATTGGAACTGAATCACCAGGGACTTAAAAAGGGTCTCAGACCCCTAAATGATGCAACACTGAACATACATATTTAATTTGATCTATTGTTAACAGAAAAAGCCTCATTGTGATGCATTGTGGGGAGAAAGTAGAAGAGTGACAGGGGGAAAAGAGTGCCATTTATTACATTGAGCTTTAGTTTAATTCAATTCAGCTCAGCTTTATTGTCATTCCTCTTAACTTGAGTCACTTTGCTTAACTCAAGTACCCAGAGAAACAAAAAACAAACTATGCAACGTGCAATGATGCAAGCGAGAGTGGAATTTGAAAACAAAGCAGTAAATGCCAAGACAGGAGACAGACCAACAAAACCTGACATCAGCAGCAGTGTGAAAGTAACTTGGGCACAAGGTTTAATAATGACAGTAATACCACATCCAGGTTGTAGCTGTTCAGCTGTTCAGGAGCTGGAAATAAATGTTGCATTTAATCCATGCAATACTTGTCAAAAATAAGTCGAAAATAAATTGGCTTTGCAAAGTGATGATGCACTGCTTCTGTGTATTCTGATGGGAATATTTAAAATAGAACAGATAACTGTGTGCATGACTGATAAAAGCCTCAGGAAACTCATTTGATAAATTATAAAGTCATGTTATTGAACTAAACTCCCTTTTTCCCCTTAAATAGTTTCATATCCTCCAACCAAAGTTGATCTTTTCTGCTTCGGATGCAGGAAGGCGACTGGATAGGAGCATCAGTCGATTAATATAATAAAATAAATATTTAGAAAAAACATAAATGTCATTATATTACCTGACATGGTATCTATCTTTGGTAGCTCCGAGTGCTTGTTGTCAGCCTGTAATATTTTTCTTGATTTTTGTTCGACTGAGATATCAAGTTTGTCCTGTCATTTTCTGCTCGTGTCTCTGTCACTTTGTGTTTATTTTGAAAACAGAATGTACTGGATATGGACAGCCATACCAGTGTAGCAAAGATAGACAGTAATACTGACTGAAGTGTGTGTGTGTGTGTGTGTGTGTGTGTGTGTGTGTGTGTGTCGCGGGGGACTGCAACATTTCTGAAAGAGCTGTTTGTCCTTGTAGAGGAGAACAACAAAAGTAAAGCACAGGACAAGTGTGTGCCTAGTTGTTTCTGTCTTTTCAGAGCCTCTGTGCATGTCTGTGTGTTTATTGTCTACGACATTGTGCAAGGACAGTGCGATCTCTCTCTTTTGGTTGAAGTGTGACTTCATGTGTTGGAACGGATATATATATGGAAAACCGTCGACTTCTCAAACCTTCATATTGTATTGTCTTGGGACAATAGCCTCCCTGCAATCCTTTCAAATTCAAATTCCCAAAGCTTTCTTGTCCATCGTAATGACAAAACTCTGTCTACGAACTCAGAGATACACAAAGTCCTCAGAGGCTTAAAGCATTGTGGCAATGGCAAGAAACTCTCTTCGTATGAGTGGAAAATATGCATGGATGTAAAAGCATTTCAACTCATACTCATGCATGCTCATTTTGTTTTCTAGAATTAATTAGTATATGAGCTCAGGCTCTGCTAAAATCCATTGGGGAGCCTTTTGAGTCACTGGATGAAGGGTATTTGAAATGCAGAGCAGCTTTTTTTTGATGCATCACCTTATGTAAGGCTGTGTTCATGAATTTAATGACTAGTCACTCTTTTTTGGAGCAAAGACTGACTCAAGCAACAGCTGCAAAATGTATGAGCTAATGTGCTATTCTAACATTTTTAAACATGCTGAATATAATGTGGGGTTTTTTTCATGATGAAAAGAAACCCAAAATTTTTATGAAAATGAAAAAAAACATTTCATGGTTTATTCGTTGGCACACATAATGAGATTTTGAACATGGAAGCGCCGAGTTTTCAGGGAATGTTTCTGCCTCAAGATTTTGGAAGCGGCCTAATGATGTGCCCTAATGGTTTGGGAGATTGTTCCATTATTAATAGGTAACAGGCTGGCTTTGTACAATAACCACATGCCCTTAAGCAAGACACAGAGGCCCAGCCTGCTCCGTCATTGTCAGACACGCAGCTGAGGTGCTGCCTTGGGATAACACTCAGTATAATCCACCAGGACTAACAGGCTATTATGCGGTGTGACGTCCTGAAATAATTGTGAGTGACCAGCTGTGGGATTATGATGAGGTATCTCATTCATGCAGCAGCAACTGGGTAATATCATCACCAGGTGAAAAGCCAGGAATTTGTCACCTACACAAAGTGTGTGGAGGTCAGTGCAGTGACAGGGGAGGGAACACCTGCTGACTATTGATGACTGAGCAGTTATTATAATAATGAGCACAGAGAAATCCTGATGAAACCGCTAAAAAAAAAAATTTAAGTAAAAGCAAAAAAAATAAAAAATTACTAAATAACACCAAGGGAAGTAAAAACGAAGAGTTTCTGCCACCACCTCTGATTCTACCTCCTCCTTTGGAGCGGTATTGGTCAAATGTGGAGAGAAAAGAAAAAAACTAGTGTACTATAGTTTTATTCTCTCTGGTTAGGTGTTAAGGCACAGTAGGAACTGAAAACACTATGTGGACCTTTCTGTCCTCTTTTATTTCCCCCAAAAGATAATTGTGGATGTATCCATGCATACACTTCATCTCCAACCACTTCCATATTGTCAGTAAGGTCCTGATGAGTTGAGTTTTGCTAGGTAACTTACACAGAATCTGTTCCCACTCCCTACATGGAATACAACTCTCTAATGACATAGTTCCTGAGATCTGTCCTATGAGACAGCTTCAGTGTTAATCCTGGGTTTTCAGAGTTACGGCACAGGTTCAATTCTAACAGGGGTACATTGCCACGATAACGTATGCTGCACTGGAGCAGGTGATGTTGGAGCTAAGAGATCGAAACATATAAAGGCACCGCGCACTGACCAATCAATTTTCTGGAAAATGTCATTGTCATTCATAGAGGATCCCAGGATTCATTTGAATTTCTACCTCATGTCGGCTGCATCCAATGACAAAGCCATTTCATTTTGCTGTTGTGTACAGATATCATCCTGCAACAGACATTTAAATACTGTGCCTGTTTTCCTTATAAGAATTGAAACCGCAGCTTTGAAGCACATCTGTATGTTTATTTGTATTTGCTCCCACATCAGTTAAAATGATAAATGTGAAAACATCCAAGCACATTGTAAGTTCAGCCCTTGTCAAAAACAGTCTACTCTTAAATGGAGAGAAGATGTCTCCCTCCCAGACAGAGACTGAAAGACGGTTGCACAAGAGAGGAGGCTGTTACCTGAATGCTCTGACTCCCATGCTGCTTTGAGACCTGAGGGACCACAAACTAACCCTGCATCCTTGAACCGTAGAGGTGTAGTTGGGTAATATCGTGCTACAAGCTCTTTAAGATGTTGCTGCCTACCCATTAAGGGCTTAGTACGTGAGGAAAGGGATTTTAAATTCTAAATTCTGGATTTTACAGGACGCCTGTGCAGAGAAGCACACACTGCGGCATTTAGAATCAGCCGGATTTGGATGGCCTGTAAAGTAACAAATGCATAGACTAATAATTAAGCATCTTTTTGAGATGCAATGTGCCTGACCCTTTCAACATATACTGATGAAATTTGGTAATTTTTCCTAGAGTGACACAAGCATCAGAAAAATGCAAATGCTATCTTTGAATATATCCATGAAAGCTGTACGCCACCAGGGAGATACTGAGTGCTGCACATCCACATCTATAAGTCCTTGAACACAGATTTGCATACTGCTCTACATGTGCTAAGTAGAGTTGATCAGTTTTATGTTCTCCACATTTTCAGCCTTAATTTTATTCCTTTTTATTGCTATTGATTATACACCTTGTGGGTGGGGTTAATGGTTTAAACAATGGGAGAGGATTAGTATTTTGTAGTTGAACACCACAAAAGGAATACAAATATGCAATTATAGTCAGATTCAATTATGCCCTAATGATGGGGTACTGCTATTATAAGCTTATTAATTTACACATTCACACACCTTGTGTTTTGTATTTGGCAGCTGCGACTCCTTTGTAGCCTGGATTATGTGTTCATATTCATATTTGTTCTAATATCATAGGCAGTTGGTAAAACATGCTGCTCTGCTCCATGTCTGTGATTGGTCATGTGCTGCAAACAGCACCTCTTTTGAAAGACAACCCAAAAAAGAGGCTGTAGTTTAAAAAGAATAAAAAATATAAAAATAATTAATTAATAAATTAATAATTAATTAATAAATACTCTCATTCAGTATTGTTTGCATTGCAGTATTGTGGCCCTATATACTGGAAGGCACTCTGTTACATTTGAAATTAATGGAATTAAACCTAACACTATAATTAACCTAGATAAATACAGAAAAATATAGCAGGGAATCACATAAGAAAACCCAACCCAGAACCATCTTCTCATCTTCTCTCCGCCACAATCTTGCCTGCACAGGTAGTGTGTGTCTGGCATATAACTAGTAGGACAACATGAGTTCTGATCTGTCAAATCAATAACACACCATATTCATCACAGCAGCTTATACATGCACAGCTCTAGCAGAGGTAGCATAAACCTTCTGACTGAAGTTCTCTGTACCTTCTCCCTGTTTACACACACACAGAAGAAAAGCCCATATGTCAGGACATACAGTTGATGCACAGTGATGAATTGAGGGAGGGCTGTTCCATCACTCAGTTTTGTTTTTGTTTTAATCTTGTAAAGGTGTCTTACACCACATACATGTATCTCAGTCTCTGCTAAATCTGAAACTAATTTTAAGAGAAACTATGCATTTGTACTCAAACGTGTGCCATGCTTATTAAGACCAATGGAGAAAGCAGAAATTAGTGGTGTATTAATATGCCTGTATTAAATTCTAGTGTCACACATTCATTTTGAGACGATTCCTTCCCCTCTCCTTCACCCTTATGCCCTTTCTGTAACCTCTGACGGAAGCGGCAGCTTCTATAGGGGAAATCTACAGCCTTGGTTATCCATGTGAGAATGAATCAGGGATTTGGGCTTCTTATCATTGCTGGCCAGCATTGCTGAAATCCAGCCTATCCCTGTGTCTTGAACTCTTGCTACCACACACACACACACACACATACAGACTCATGCACAAGAACCCAAAGAGGATGCAATATGTTCATGTTGGTAAAGAGAGCATATAGCGTGTTATTAATTTGGATTGAACACAAGTGTTGTCCCTGTCTGTGCACCTGTGTGCTTGTGTGTGTGCGTTTATATTAGATAGGTGTGTTTGAAATTGTGTTTATATGTGTGTGTGTGTGTGCGTGTGTGTGTGTGTGTGTAAAAGACACTAGAAGGTGCATATTTGAGGGCGGATGCAGGCCTCTAACTAATGATAATGATAATTAAATTATTTTCGCAGCTTATAAAAGATATTATAGTATAAATATAAATGCTATGATAAAAATACTGTTAATATTCTAATGATATAGCATTTATACTATTTTTAAAAGTTATTATTTTTTGCCTTTATTGAGGGGGGAAAACATGCCGCAGATGGCCACAGGCCAGAATCGAACCCGCGCCAACCACTAGGGGACCACAGCCTCGGTACATGGGGTGCGAGCTCTAACCACTGTGCAGATGGCGTCCCTGCGCCCCGCATTTATACTACTTATTAATGAATTTTCATATTTATAATAGTTTAATTAGATTTCACAAAGCCAACAGTGAGGTCCTCCAATCCCTTCTTTTGACCAGCAGTGCAAAAAACAAAAGTACTCAATATACAGAAATATAAAAAACAGAAAAATGTAGCAAATGTTTTCTGTTTTTTCAAACCTGCTTATAAATAACAAATAATAAATTAAAAAATCAACTCCAGTCTTTGTTTTTTTTCTCACACACAGAAACACGTATAAAAAGAGTACAATATTTAAGAGGCTCCAGCTTAACTCTTTTATATTGATTTTCTCTTTTTGTCAATATGCCCACTGTCTGATGCTATTAGTCTACCCTGATCTTTGTCTGGCCACCTATTTGTTTTTCTCAACTTCTGTGCTGTGCTCAAAGTTTTGCAGAGGTCCATGTTTCTGAGAGAGTCAGTGTGGCAAAGATCACTTCCATATTCTCAGAAATGACAGTTCCATGAGTAAAGGCCCAAACCTTCAACTGCAATGTGGAATCCATTATTTATTCCATCATTTTTCATAACGGCATGGGTCAACGTTATAAATATTATAGAGCGATATGGTTTTTTAATTTTTTTTTTTTTTTAAGTTTCACCAACCTCAGCTGTGAGGTTTTCAGAAGATATAACATAGTCTCTGGTCAATATGGCCAATATTTGAAAGATGAAAGAGAGTGAAATTTATTCAACATGATTCGAATGATCAATCTCACCCTAAAGCATGCAGATGTGTTTGTCTTATTTACAACACGTTTCTGAATACAATAGAATGTAAAGACCTACAGGTGGTCAGTGGTGTTTGTGAGCTAATAATTGGAACAGGTTTGTGGCTTTTACAAATTCCACCATAAAATGCTTTCGCCTTCTCTCCCATCTCTCACATATTGATATCCAGTACTTCAGTTTCCACCTTACCTTATACATTTGATTACATTTCTCTGTGAATGTCATGAGATCCTTCAGGAGAAAGGTCTCAGATTTAATCCCTGACTGTTACACACGCTTACATCTGCCTGAAATGCAGTAATAGAAAAAGATACAATAGCATCTATAATAGTGGAGCACAGCTTTCTTTATAGATCCTTTGACATTTAGAAACAACAGCTCTGATTTATTATTTTTTTCACTCTTGGCAAAATCATCTTCCTGGGACTCCTCTGACTCAACTCATCCTTTTTGCTAACTGCCCCACTTAAATCCATTGACCGTTCTAGAAACAGACCACGTACTGTTTGCTCAATAGGTAGAAGCTTTTGAATCTTCAGAGCGATGCCTATATAAGTAGAGCCATGAGTGTTCACACAGTGACAGTTTGTACATTCATTGTGTCTACAAACATTGACAGTTGCCTTCTCCTTCTGGCCACTGTGGTTAAAATGACCAAACATGCTGTCAAATTACTTCCAACTACTACTATTATAGCCAACCTTAGCTTGGATCAGGGTGTTTTAGTTTTGTGAGCTAACACCTCACCAAGTAAGAGAAGAAAAATCAATTAAATTGTTATAATTGATTAAAGAAACATCAATTAAAACTTCTATATTGGACCATGCCCCTTGACATTTTCGCTTATTACATTTTATTTATAAGTCAGCATCACAAAAACCTTATGGAACACACAAATACAAAGTGCAATATTCTGTTATAATGCATTGCAATTTGTATTCAATCATGTACTTATGTACTGTGTTGAATTGTATTTTATTGTAGTACCTGTTGAAACAGTGCATTGATGACACTAGATCTCGATTTGTCACAACCTGCTCAGGGACTATGGATGAAAATTAGCTTACTAGCTAACTCTGGCACATTTACATTGACGTGGAAATTGAAATGTTGATTAATGTGCACTGTCCCTGGTAAATAAATAAATGATTAAATAAATACATACACACATCAATAAATAAATATAAAGACTGTTCTTATATCATTATAATGGACTTGTAATTTTGATGTATTTTGAGATCATGGATTTCTCTCCTTTTTGGGAGTAACCTCATTACTGTCCATCAGACCTTCGCCACCATCCCTCCCACCTTTAAGTGAAAGTATGCATACTTGTGCGTGAGCATGAGGATGGAAACGTTGAATACCCCATCCTTCAACAAGTACCAGAGACATGAATGCCCCTGTCTTCAGCTATGAGCTCAAGACATGTATGCTCATGCCTTCACTACTGAGACGCAAAGTGCAAATGCCTTTCTATATGTGCATACTGTATGTGTATATGCCCAGGCTTTAGAGCACCTGGCACAGACAAAGGAAAAGAATGGTAGTGTTTAATGTTATTTCCTGAAGGTCACTTGCTCTGATGAGTAGTGTGACTTTTTTTTCCCCTTTATTGTGTCTACTGATAAATTTGCTAGCCAAAAACATGAATTCCTATCCGGTTATTTCATCCTCATACCATGAACCCTTAGTTATTCCAATTCCAAAGAGCCAAAATTAAACTTAAAGATGGAAACTTCCAGGCTTTAAAATTTTATGTGAATCACGTTTTAGCATGAATCTGGACGTCCATCTCAACTAGCAGAGGAAAGAGGAGGAGGGGGCTTTTGAAGTAATATCAGCCAAGATAAAGGTTCCAGCTTGTGAATCCCAAGGACAGCTGCAGGGGAGAGAACAAACATGGCTAAAAACGCACAGAGACTACAAAGGTTTGAGGAGAAGTCTCAGGTGAAAGTGTGAGAGGCAATGAGACTGTGTGTGTCTGTAACAAGAGGCCTGCCTGTGTGAGGAGCGGGAGCACCTTGTAATGTTATCTCCGCCATTATAAAGCCTTAGTAATAGACAATATCCTGCCACCTGCCTCTGCAGCAGTGTAGTGAAATATATCTTCTGTTCCTGACAAACTCAAGGATGAACTTACCATGCACTATTTCACCACTGGAAGACATCGGAACTCTTGCCTAGCAGGTAGAATAAGGTCTAAAAGTGTGTGTGTGTGTGTGTGTGTGTGTGTGTGCCTGTGTGTGTGTTTGTGTGTATAGGTGTGTGTGTTTGTGTGTGTAGGTGTGTGTGTGTGTGTGTATGGGTTAGAGAGAGAGCGAGAGGAAGGTCTGTTTTGAATGAGCGGAGAGTTTGGAGCAGACGGTATAAGACCAAGCTACTGGAATGTCAACAAGCTGGAGAGAAGGCTCTGTCTATGCATGTGGGCGAAGCTCTGCCTGCTCACACACACACACACACACACACACACACACACACACACACCAACACACACATGCAAGATACAGTTGATTACACAACACACAAATATAGTGGTATGCACACATGGATAAAACAGCATGCAGGTACACACAGCCGTACAGATGTGCATGAACACAGTTGTCTTTGTGTGTGCATACAAATACTCAGTTGAAGCACACACACACACACACACACACACACACACACACACACACACTTGCACACGCACACACCCCGTTGTGCTGATACCCTGTTTGGAGCTGCGATGAGCCGTGTAAAATGAAGAGCAAACATACCTGGATGTCATTAAAGCTAGGACCTGAGGAGCCTATAGCTGTCTGTCTGTCCATGTGCATGTGTGTGTGTGTGTGTGTGTGCAAATGTTTTCAATTTGTGCAAATATCCACACTTTAAGACCGGGAATGTGTTCTTCACGTGTGTCTTGCATACGTGAAGAAATCCCAATTTATGTAGTGATGGGGAAGCATGTGTTTTTTCTTCCCCTCTCTGTCTGAGAGCCCTCACTTTACACACTCATGCATGACATGTGTTTTGACATTCCCTCTAAGCGCCGACAAAGCCTCTTAATTTCTCCCACTTGTTTGTCCCGTTTGAGAGAGAAATCTCGTGTGTCTGTGTTTTTCTGTGCAGAGGCAGTAATCATCATGATGCTGGTATTCTTGTCCCTGCTCTTTCACTTCTTACTGAAAACAGCCAGAACACTGGACAAAATAACAGACACAGTTGCACAGGTCTGCACTGCCTGTGACCCAATTTCAGCCTCAGAACACCTGATTCAAAGAGAAAGAAAGAAAGCAAGCAAGAACGGAAGACGGAATTACTGACTTTTGGTACATTACAGTAGATGTCTATTGATTCTGGCTGTGTCTATTCTGTCCGCTGGGTGGTTCTTTCCGCTTGTTATTGACCGTCTGTTATCCCCTCTTTTACCGAAGCTGTTGCCTGTGCACTGCACAGATGATATTTAGTGCATCAGGGAGCATTTTTCAATTATATCCCCTGTATCTCGATTAAAAGAAAGAGATGCAAATGTTTTTATGTAAGGGAGACATTCATGTCTTCAATTATAGGACTGCCGTTCACTAACAAGGAGATTATTCGCATTGATTCAAACCCACCTGGACCGAGGTAAAAGTAAACAGATAGCTTTTTCCTTGAAAACCTCTGCATATGTGTTTTCTGTTTGCGTAACTTTGCGTATATATGCCTATGTTCGTGTTTATGGTTTGGCATTGTTTGGATTTTAACAATTCTGATTCCAATTCCGATTCTGCTTTTCGGTTCCGGTTCTTGACAGTTCTCAATTCCGTTTTTTTGAGTTGCAGGGTCAAAACAGGTCACATTCTTATTTCATAGATGAAAAATGTATTTAAAGAAACTTTTACACAAGCCAGTCTGTATAAAGAATGCATCATTCATTGTGAATGACTCCATATTCATATATCCGTGTCACGTCATGGCATCACATGGCAGTAAACTGGCTACTAGTGTTAGCAATCTGTGGACGTTCATCCACGAAAAAACATATTTAATTTCCACTTAACAGATTGTGACAAGGTGCTGACGCAGGCGAGGGAGAATGGCGCAACACGTCAAACACGGCACACTCGCTGATTTGTACACTATGTAGGCGAAGGTGTTAAGTCATGTTAGTTGTGCATCCTCCCTTGCATGATATAAGTTTGGAACAGGTGTTGCACTGTGCCGACCCGGCATTATTCAGGGCAAAATAAAGGCACACCTTTGAGCGCCGTTTGCTGTGGTCCATGACGATGCCCGGCTCGACCTACAGAACCTGCATTCCACCACCACGGAAACTGAAACCTAACTTGAGTGCAAGTGAATTTTATTTAGGAACTAATAAGCAGAATCAAAATTTAAATTTCTTAACGATTCCGATGGAATCGGAGTTTTGGAACTCCAAACAGAACTCCGGTTCTTGATGCCCGACCTATTGTAGTCATGCATGTTTCTTTAAAAAGAAGGATTGTTTTTGTACTTGAAACTGAAATGTTTTTTTTTAAACTTCTCACATGCATTCATGCACTGCATGTATTTATTTTCATACACACACAGCTACGAAAAACACTTGTCTTTGTGATGTCTCTGCTGCTGGTGGATATGTGTGTCTGTGTGTGTGAACACATACTCACACACAGATGCATGCTGACACATTTCATCCCTATACTAAATTGTTGTCTAATTGTAATGCGTTATCTGATTATATGAACAAAATGCTCCTTTTGTATTGTTGAAGACTCTGAGTCTGATCTTATCATCGTCATAATGTAGTTACAGTCATTATTCCTGATCAACACCTTTGCTATGAATTAATCTGCATTCCTTCCACACCCCACAGTTCTCTCCACTCTGTGTCAAAGTCTGTCTTTGAAGTCGAGAGTATTCATGAGGGCTACTGGAAGGAAAAACTGGGTTGTCGAACAGAATCATTTGTGAATAATGATTTCCATCGTAGTAACTGTAATCTTCAGCTTCATTAGTCTTTGTCTAACAAAGGACGAGCGGGAAACAGGAAGTGAATTTAAGCATCAAGGACAGAGCAACAAGACCGCAGGCTCTGCTCCAGGTCAAATAAATCCCTGTGCTTGCACCAGTGGGCTCCCCTCAAGTTATTTCTTTTTACACTTTTTTTTTTCCCCAGTCCTCCATAGTATGCCATCTGAAGCTCAGGAGAGGACGTAGAAGTAATCTGCACATCCTCAGCTGCTTGGATTACAGATGTGACAATTGTTCACCCGCTGAACGTGACAGCATTTCTTTTCCCATCACATCTCACTACTTGTGCACTTTGGATCTAATCAGGAGACTTCGAGTGCAGGCTTACGCGTCCATATCCGAGCATGCAGGTGTGTATGCGCCTGTCTTTCTGCGCACATTGCTTTGTGCATGCACAGGATGTACTGTCTATTGTATGCGGTATGTCCACAGTCACACATGATTGATAACAGCTTCAGAGCCACTCATGTGAGCGTCCCTCGCTACCTAGCCGTACTTGGAAAACAGTCACACAGCTGACACTGGAAGCACACGACTGTGGAAAAATGTGCAGTAACAGAGAAATAGCCTCGAGTCCCATTTGGACTGGTGGTCGTTTGATCACTGACTCAAATAACAATGAAAGCAAAGCTGGAAGCGCCTCTGTTGTGCAATGGAGTTGCTCCTCACTCCATTTAGCCGCCACAGCAACCACAGCTTGGCAAAACGTTGTGATCGCTGTTCCAAGTGTTATGTGATTGATAGCTCTGTGGCAGCTACTGCTCATTGGAGTTCAGCAGCAGGACAGAAATAACTTACACGCTCTCCACATGCAAATATGTGGCGGTTTTTACAATATACACGTAAATAAATTACTCTTTCAGTCTCGCTTCCCAGCATTTCACCTCCTCAGCTCTGTAAAGACAGTTTCATTCAGTGCGCTTGTGAAATGGATGTGTATCCTGCAGAGATTGTAGAGTGATGACATCTGGTTTGAAGGTGAATATGACTGTACACCATTCTTATGAAGTAGAAGAAATCCTTCATTCACAACACCTACTTAACCTGTCCGCCAAATGTCATCAATTGTAGGAGTAGGGCTCTACGATGTATCGTTGCAGCATCAACATCGTGGTGTGAGCGTGTGCAAAAGGCACCTAGCAGGATGTGCACTGTCAAGTGGGTCAAATGAACTTTGACACGTCATGCGGCAACTTTTCTGCTGTTCGATACTAAAGGAAAACTCTCGTGGTTTCAATTTTCAAACTCAGAGTGTGTGTTGTTTGGTCAGTAGAGGTTAGATACAACAGCTGCACCCTCATGTGGGAAATCCACTTCCAGTTCATGTTAGAACATAACTGTTTCAGGAGTCAGGTGTGTCAGGAGGAGGAATGATCCAGGAGATGTGTGTATTTCTCAGTTTCTCCAGAGTTGTCAGTGTGACGGAGCTGTTTTGTGAAGATTCCTCGTGAAACCCAGAGCAGATGTTTGAGTTGTCTTTCTTCTTATAGTGTGAGCAGAATGGGAAATGAACTGTTTTGGGTTGTAGTGGCAACAGAAAATTCACTCTTTACCAGGTGGAGTGAACACACACACACACACAATACACAAAATATGTCATGTTTAAATACACACATTGAAAACTGAATGACGTGTTCTTTTTGTTTTTGCAGCGCTGGTATTAAGTGCTATTTCATTGCAGCTTCCTATTTGCTTCATTGTTTTGTTTGGCTTGACTGAGTTTTTATATTTTATAATTAATTAAAAATGTTTAATTATTTGTCAGATATTTTTGTGTAGATTCTCACTTGTCCTGGTCCTGGTCCTGGTAATCCTAAGAGGTTAAATAGAAAGCAACCAGACATGTTTATTTTGAAGATGTTTCACCTCTCATCAAAAGGCTTCTTCCGATTTGAGGAAGATGCAACTCTGTCTGGCAGCCTTCTTTATGCAAAAGTGTCAATATTGCAACATATATATTGCAAAAAAATAACACAATTTCAGTGTCAGTTTTTTTCCGATATCATAGTGGTATGTATTCAATTTCACACAGATCACGCGCAGATCATAGTCATAGTTAGGAGAAAGTGTCAACACTTATTGGTAATATTGCAATCCTGGAATGGTACTGCCAGACGCAACCAATTGGACACCCATCTTTTTTTTTCTTTTTTTTTCCTACCTCCTGTAAGAGTGGTTTATGTTGATGTAAAAGAAGGTCCAGTAAGTCACCCTCCTCCCCTGCTGAGGTCTGAGGTGTAACCCTAACCTATAACCCCTTATTATAAAATAAAATAATATGAATAAGAAATAAACTGTAAAAAAACAAAATATTAATAGAAAAAACATGAAAAAAAACACCCAAGATTCAAGCCTGAGTCATCTGGGTGAGAGTCAACTGACATGGCATTTTCTCCTATTCACTTGATACCATTCAGTAATTGAAAGAAAGTTTTTTTATTCTGGCTTCAATATGTGAAGACTTAGTGCCTGGTAAAGTGCAGTCTTACAATCCCTTTGATGACAAAGGATAATACTCAGCCCAATAATAGGTCTATCTGTTTTCCCGTTGTGTCAAAAGGCTTCGTGGTCCAGATGGAAGCCTCTCGTGGTTTAGATTTGGCCCGCGGGCCGCCGTTTGGTAACCCTGATCCAAACAAAATTCTCAGATGCAGATAGTATGTAAACATGTTTTGCAGTAGACCCGGTTGCTATCTTGCAGATACCTCCCTAGAGACTTGACATCCTCCTGCCTGTGTGAGACGTTTGTGGGCCGTGTATTTAAGATATTTCGTGTCAAGGCGTTTAAATGAAAGGAGAGAACTATCTTGTGTTTGACTGAATGGGCTCTCTAACTCCCTACCTTAGCATTATAGATAAAAACTCTTTATTTTATTTTATATTTCTTCCCAAAAAAAAATGACGAGAGGTATTTTTTGAAAAGGAACCCCTCTTTAGTTACAAATAAATCAAAATAGCTGTCAGTAATGCCGTGTGATTAAGTCAACTTTGCGAGCCAAATCATAGCACACGCCACATTTAGCTGGCCTGGATTGTGCACCACAGTGATGGTAGCAGATTTAAGGGGGGTGGGGCGTAGGGCTCAATGTTTTCCATCAACCTCTTTCATAATTGGAGCTATCATAACGTTTTATTGCAGGAAAGAGTTTTTCAAATTTCCCTGCCCATTTAGTTCCTCTACCAAGGTCGCAGTATATTTGCACAGTGATCCCGAGATGAAGGCTGTAATTTTTGCTGATATTATCTCGGAACCCAGGGATATTGTCATATATTACAGTCCATTAATTAGGCAGCCATCTCTCTAACCATCTCTCCCCTCTCATCTCTCCCTCTGAAGCCCTTTCCTCCTCCATCTCCCAGTTTTACCCGCTTGCCACTTTGTCCTATCCCCTTGTTAACTTCCTTAATGATGCCTCATGTATGCCTTTTACTCATTTTTCGCCCTTCTTCGCTCCTGTTATTTCTCTCTCTGTCTCTATTCCCCCATTTGGTTTAATAAACGATCGGCGTGGCATAAGCGCTGACCTTCAGAGTTTAGCTCTCAGGGAGGGCTGAGGGTGATGTAAGCCATGTTTTTAAACAATAAGATTAGCACAGCGAGGGAGGTGTCTTCAGGCTCTCGTGTGATTAGATTAGATGCAGGGTTCATTATAAAAGCAGATAAAAACGATGTCATCTCCCTTTTTGGAGGTGACAATGCCGCCACTGATTGTACACCTATTTAGTTTTTTTTTTTTGTTTTTCTTCGAAAAATTATATTTACCCTTATGCACTTAACTTGAGAAATGAATACAGCATAATTATGGCTCGGGATTTTAATTTATATCTCACATATAAATCTGTCTCAGCTGCTTACAGTATGTCTCTTCCAAAACCAAACAATTATAGCCTGTTGTGTGCTGAGACAGCCAGCCTGCCTGAAGATACTGTCACGACGGGTCAACAAAATGGAAATTAGACGTTTAATTTGGTTCTTTGCTGATTTTACTAAAAAAAAAAAAGATGGAAAAAAAAAGAAAAGTGAAGCAAGAATTAAGTTAAAAGCCAGAAACCAGAGTTTGCCTGATGGGAAATCAATAAAACTGTACTCCATATGTAGGAGAAAAAAACATGCATGTTTTCAGTATATACTGCTATTTAATTATGGTCTAACCCTTTATTTGCAATGAACGACATGATTATTTTCACGTTCACTTTTCTGTTTTTTCTATTTCCTGATATGGTCAGCATTGTCTCCTTGCAGCAGGGAAACTCATTCTGGATGTCCCCAAAACGTATGTGATTAAAAATATGAAAAAACCCCAAGTAGTATCCTTTAAGGACATCTTCAAGTCGATTAAGACAGTAAAACAAACCAGACATAGATGGCAAGCCTGAAACCTGTCCAGACAAACATATAGAGCAGGATGTAGTCGTTTCTCTGCCATCACTAGCTGGTTTTTTTTTCCCTCCGCCGCGAAACCTGCAGATGTTTCTGATCAAAGTGTTATCCAGCTGTCCCACTCCTTTTCTCTTCCCTCTGTAGCTGGCTCTCAGGAATCTTTCTCCCATTCCTCATTTCATGACCTCTCTAATCCAGGCTTGTAAAATATTAACTGCCCCACTCTCTCTCAACAATTCTTCCTCCCCCCTTTTTGTCTCACCGGTCTCTTCCTCTTCATCTTTCCACTCCATCCTCTCCTCTACTTCCTCTCCTTTTACACTCCCTTTATTTCCCTGCCGACATGTTCCTCTCAGAACGCAGACATCTAAAATGTGAAGTGTCAATTAACCAGTTGCTTCCGCAAGCCAGATGATGAGGACATTGATCAGACTGACACACACACACATGAACTCAATACACTACGTCTAATGTGCGGCTGGGCCGACATAAGATAGCAGGAAACAGGAAGTTGATTTATTTGAGCGTTAGTGCCCTGACTCACGCACACACACATGAACGTAAAGCACACACACACACATGCAAACACTTGCACAGCTGCAGCTGTCTCAGTGCTTACATGAAAGGAGAGGCAAGATGCAGAGAGAGTGTGAATGTTAATCTCTCTGTGGGAAAGAGAGACAGGAGAGGATAAAGTGATAACTTCATTCCAAGATGTTTGCAGAGGAAATGTATGGGTGTGTGTGAGGGTGGGCGCAGAAGTGTGTATGTTGGTGCATATTTCTATCTAAGTTTGGTTTTTTTCCACCTGTGTGGCCTGCATGAGCGTGTGTGTGTGAGTACATGTGGGCCAGAGCATCTGTATGAGTGTATTAATATGCGTATGACCATGAAGGTGTCAACAGCAGTTTATTGCAATGCATATTATGTCATACAGCAGTTAATCAGATCTCAGTCTCATAAATCACTGAGGGAGTGATGTAGCTTTTTGCTGTGTCCTTCTAATACCAGCACAGCCACATGCTGACTGAGGTCTTTCTGCAAGAAATTGTTAGAAAAAAAAAAAAAAAGTTTGAATGATCATGTATCAGTGCAGGATATGCACACATTTCGACCTCCACTAACCAACGCACAAAAAACGTAAGATTATGTGGATATTAATTTCTAGCACCCCAAGCCATCCTTATTTTCATTAATCCTTCAATTATTTCTCAATAAATTAATCAATGGCGCAAAGAGTGAAAAATCCCCATTACAATTTTACAGAGTCAGACCACAGGCCCAAAAATAATGAATGGTAATATAAATCAAACTGACGGAGAACCAAAAAAATTCAAACAAATGCTGCACTGTTCATCATATTTAATCTTGTTTTATTAAAGCCCACACAGGTGATATTATTTTAGGCTTCACTTAAGATGTGTGGGGGCGTGTACAGACGGAACACAATTAACAGCCCCCTCTGTTTCCTGCCGGGCAGGAACTCAACTAACCTGCTGAGGACTGAAATGTTAAATTTCAAATTGCTTCTCAAGTTAGAATATGATACGCAATTTTGTACCGCACAACAATTAACAAGCCAAACATCAGTTCAGAGTGATATAATAGACATATCATAGTACTAATGTTGAGTTTCTTTTTTAAAAACAAGCTCTTCACTGCTAACATTTTGACTTACAGCAGTAGGAAGAACATTAACCGTGGCTCCGCTCTACTCTAGTGTTCCAGTCTGCTCTGAAAGTACGATGCTGAGCCAGCATGCACCTGAACCTGAACCCGAAGCAGTTAATTTAGCAACATAGCTGTCATTTACTTTATTATTTACACCTGTGCTTTTTCTTCTGAATCTTAAATTGGCCTATTCCCACCACAGCATTACCCAACTCCAACAAGAGTCTAATCAACAGTAAAACACTTGTTCTAATGGAGCCAATACAGTGAAATTACTATAAGACCCTTGATTTCCTTATAAAAACAAGTAAACGCGCCGCCTTTATTTGTTTGATATAATCAGAAGGAAACACTTTAAGCTGTGTGAGCCTTGTTTGCACAGGAAGAAAAAAAAACTTGGCTCTAACCAATGATAGCATAACACTTTAAATATACACACAATGCTGACTACTTTCATCATTAAAATGTTTTTACATCGCCTCTACTCTCATTATGAAACTTTTTTGCACACAAGGCTGTCAGTGATAAAGAGAAATCTGCTGTTGGTATAACACATTTTTTACCACATTATCATAACCTTCTGACTTTTGTCCAGTATCAGTGTATTTCTTTAGCCCTTTGCTATTCAAATTCAATCAAAACTCTTTTGAGGACATCATTGGTACCAAAATGATATATTTAATGACCTGTAGCTGAACAATGATATGAAATAGTTCCCAAAATGATTGTGAAAGCTGAGTGGACATGCTCATGAGACAAGGAAAAGACAAGTGAAGGTCAAAGCTCCAACAGAGGCTGTGGATCAGAGGCCCTGAACAACAAATACAGAAATTCACTATTCATGTGACCTTTAACCTAGCCTATAGCTTTAGCATTGCTTTAAAGGTTAAGATGAAAGTTTGTTTGTTTTTTCTGAAAGTCAGGGTTGGAAACGAAATATATTGTTTTCTTGAACAAATCCTTAAGGACTCAATGCCGACATTTTAGTATTTTATGATGAAAACAGTTACAAAAAAGGTCCTAATCTCTGTGTGTGAATGATAATCTATTCATTTGGTTCGATGTTAGACTTGTGGTGCTTATTACTGTAATTTCAAAAGCACTGAATGGGTCAACACAGAGGTCGATATAGTATTTTATTGCAAATGTTATGTCAAATAGCAACAGAATAAAAATCAAGCTTTCAATTTTCAATTAAAAACACACACACACACACACACAAAGACAAAGACAAACAACAACAACAAAAAAGAAGCTTTTGTCTGTCTATCCCGGTAAAAGCGGTCCAGGCAAAGAATTGGATCTTGTAGACTTCAGCTGATAATTCTCCTGGGCTTTATCTCTGTGCGTCAGCCAATCCAATATTTTACTGTAGGACTTTGACAAGGCGCTGCTCGCCGAAGGCATACAAATGCGATTCTCTGATAAATGTGCACGTGAGTTAAAACCTGGGTGGAGAGAGACAAGGTCTGATATGTAGGTACATGCCAATGAATCCACGAGAAGGGCTGCACGCAGGGACGGCTACACATTGTCACAGACAAAGCTACACACACACACACACACACAAAATCACACTGAAACACACATGCGAGCATGGACTGCCCAGAGCTTAAATTTCATTTCACGCACACCTCACACCTGAAAACACACATTCTTACAGAGACAAGTGAAGTCAGAGATGTGGAATGGTAGAGCTTGATAGAGCCACAGCGTCACATAGGCAGATATTCTGTACATAGAATGCTTACATACACAAACAGGATCACACAGCTCGTGCTCCATAATCAAAATTGATCAAGGTGTATGTGTGTGTTCATAGGTGTGTGAGATAGGTTGTGTTGGTTGCTAGAAAGATCTCTACATAGAGTATACCTCTCTCTCTCTCTCTCTCTCTCTCTCTCTCTCTCTCTCTCTGTGTGTGTGTGTGAAGGTCAGTCTGTCAAATTTTGGGAGAATGTGTTTTAACTCTGTCTGCATTGATGTCGCCAATGTAGAGGAAAATCCAGACGTCCTGCCATGATTGTAAAAAAAAAAGCTTTAACTTTATATTGGTGGGGAAAAAGTGCTTTTTTAAAGTTTGGTGTAATTGGAAACCCGTCCTTCAGTCCAGAGGAAGCGTTAAGGTGACTTTTATGAAGACAATGTCCTCAGTTCGTCAATAGATGTTTGCTGGCTCTGCTTTGGGAAGGCGTAACAATGTCCCGCTCGATGGCTCTTGATGTTTGAATAAGTAAATCCAGCAGTATTTAATCAGTTCATCAAACAGAGGGGCTGATTGTTCACATGAATATCCGCTCTGACACTAATGGGAATGTACCTTAATTGATCTCCCTGGTTGAATTACACTTAATCAAAGATCTAAAGGATGAAGATGATGAATTTGTGCGTCCTTTTGTTCGCATCGAGCAAACAGCAACACATTGTTCTCCGTTTCCTCTCATCTCCCCTGACTGTTCACTGTTTCTCACACTCTGCGTCTTCAAAACTCTTCACTTTTTCTCTCCTTCTTTCCCTCCTCAACGTCTTTCTGCATCTTTTTTCTACGTCTCTACTGAACATAAGAGTATATCTCTGTTCCAATGGTTTCATTATAGCTGGTCTTATCTTTACCCTCACTGCCATATAGAACACACATGGACACACATCTGACCCTTCTGTCTCCAGTTGACCAGCAGAGCATTGTGTGTGTGTGTTTAAACAGTTTATTATTTTATTAATGCTTTATGCAAATGTGTATGTGTATATCAATGTGAATTAATACCCATATGTTTGCCTGAGTGTGTCCTTTTGTGTTCAAAATTGTATGTGCAGAGGTATGTCTGTTGTGTTTGCGGCTCATCACTCATGTCAGTTTAGTAAACTGTCCATGCAGTATGCAATTCATTGCCCTTGAGATTGTGTGAAATTGTGTGTGTGTGTTTTTTTTTATTATTCTTTCAAAGACCTCTGGTCGGAGATGTGTGTTTGTCATGCCCTGCAGGTCTTGGCACCACTGATGTCACAGCATGACAGTATCTTAGCTCTCTGTGGTTCTGCTCTGGGAAAACACCACAGTGGTGCATAAGAACTACAATAACCCCTGTGCCCTGCAGAATTGTATTATGCATAAAAAAGTTCAACTTTCCTGTATTGGCAAACAACTAGGTGCAAACCCCTTGAGCGCTGGTCTCCCATATTATATAAAAACAACTGCATATAAAGAGTCCAGCTTGCTCAAACAGATACTGAAGACAAAATCGGTATTTTCTAAACCTTCAAGCTATCAATGTTAAATTATGTTTTTGTGTGTATAAACAACATATAAAATATGCATTTGCATGATGGACATGATACATTTAGTATGTTCTACTTAATTTTGAGGTATTATTCAGGTGGGGTTGGGTAGTGTTCACTTTTGAATGATATTGGTACCAGTATGGTATCTGGAGTTCAGCACTGGTACTGAATTTATGCTACTTCACACTATCTGTAGTGACAGATTATCTAAAGAAGAGGAAACACAAGCTTTGCTTATCTGTTATGTTGTCACTACCACAGTGCTTGTGCAATGTCATATTTTCCCATAAATAGTGTGTAGTTCTCGCACCACTGGTTTCATACTCTGGTTTTAGGCAGACCTAATCACTCTTTGGTTGTACCGACGTAATTTGATCGGTACCCTTAAAAGTACTGAGTAAGGTACCTATTCCTATATTGAAGACATTTTTTTTAATTAGTGTTCTTTTATGGTACATAGTGATATAAAATTAAATGAAAATATGATGTGTAAAAAAATATGCTGTATAAATATCTTGACACATTCTGATTAAAATATGTGCGTGGGAATCATGCCTTGTTCAGTGTTGGACCTCTCTGCCTTCAAAGAATGAGAACAATTTGCTCTGTGAACATTATGCAGTATTATTTTTACACATAATATTGTTTTTCCCACTCTAAGTAGTGACCTTGATGCTGTGATGATTAATCCTCGGTTCTTAATCATTATTTTATAACTTACTCATTACACTAATCACGCAAATCTTAAGATAAAACTTATCTTATCTGGAGGCATAGGAGGCTCGGGGGCTTGTTTATTCATGAGAGGCCCTGTCAGTTGGAATCAACATACATTTGTTGAATAATGAGCTAAAAAGAGCAAAGTTGAATCTTTGTGAAGGACATTTATAACTCTTTTTCTCATTTGGTCAGGAATAACAGTGTTGTAACGCTGCTTACGATGCCCTGTATATTATCAAGAGATCAATAGCACTTGAGCTGAATGCCATTATGGTTATTAGGCCTGCTTGTCTGTATGCTGATGAGGCAAGAGGACATTATGCAGAGTAGTGCGGGAGCCAGTGTGCGAGCGAGAACATGAGTTCACTTCTAAGTGTATCTACTGTGTTTCCGCTGTTGGTATAAAGGTGTGTTACGCACGTGTGGCGTGTGTGCAGAATACTCATGATATGTATTATCCGACTGATGAATGCTTAAGTTTCAGTGGAGTTCAGAGGAAGCAAGGTGAGAGGGAGAGAGAGTGATGTAGAGGGAATATAGATGTACAGGAGAGACGTACAGAGGGGAAACAAGATAAGGGAGACGCAGACAGTGAGGAGAGACAAAGATGGCAGCAGATGGTTGCTACAGCGGAGACAGAAGGAGATGAATGTGTAGTCACACACCTGTCTGAACCACCATGTGTCCTTTTTATATTTATTTATTTTGTTCATTAAATATGCCTAATCCCAATTACACTGGATTCACACCTAATGAGTTAAAGGATTGTTTTTTTGTTTGTTTTTTTGTTATCGTCAACAGCCTTTTACCATAGAGTTTCACTGTTGTCCAAAAATGTGTATTTTCACCACACAAAACAATGCCATAGATGTTGCTTTAACATCTTGTTTTAATGAAGGAAAAATAGGATTTTAAAGAATGTTCAGGGAAGATACTGCTTAAAAAATTTTTTTTTCTTATCCTCACATTTAGTTTAATATGTTTACACACCAACTTAAGTAATCATTAAATACTTGATATAATTGCCTTTAAATGAGCTGACAATAGAGGAGAGACCAAAGTAGAAGCCCAAACAGGTCCAAAGTTATAAGAGAAAAAAAGAGACAATATAGCATTGGGAAGACAAGAGCAGAGGAACTTGAAGTTCAGCGTAGGCGGCAGATGGCATGAGGTAGTATTGGGAAGTCAGGAGACAGGGGTGTAGGAGGAGATATAAAGATAGAGATCGACTGAAATGGACAAAGGTAGCAGAAGCTGGTGAGATAAACAGATATTGGAAAGGATAGAGGTAAAGAGTGATGCTACCCCAGAAGATAAGAACAATGTGTTTTTAGAGGTCTGTGTTGAGGCTCTCAGGGACAATAACAGGGAAAAGCTGCTAATAGCTTGTTTCATCGAAATATTCTGGGGGTCATGGTCCATGTCAATGATTTTTATTATTTATCTTTTTGTTTTTAATATCCCGCGTGTAAATGCTCCTTTCTGATGATATTCGTTGGATGGAGAGAAAAAAAATAAACGGAACATAAAAGCAAATCCTACAGAATTAGGATGTTTTTTCAGAAACTCTGAGTGAATGTCTCTTTTCTTCTTCTCTCCTCTCCTCTCCTCTCCTCTTCTCTTCTCTTCTTCTCTTCTCTTCACACTTGTCACATAAAGCACAAGGGCACGAGCTTCATCATCAAAGCTGGCATCAAAGTCAGACTGTGTGGCTTTTTTTTTTTGCTTTTTTTTTTTTTTGCTGGGATGGAAAGAAGTTTGTATGTAAATAAAGTCACACATCCATTCAAAGTGACTTTACAGAGGAGGAGATCAAAGAAAATTGCCATTTCTCTCCATTCCCATGCATATGCATGCACATTATTTGGAAATGGGGACAGCAGGCGTGGAGATCACTGGGATGGACAGAGGGGAGGGAAAAAAAAAGAAATTTGAAAAAAAGGAGAGATGTGGTATGAATGAGAGAAAGAGAGCAAAGAGTAAGATGCTGGGGAGGTTTGTAGAGCAATGATTAGAAGTCAGAGGGGGGAAAAAAGAGTGTCTGGGTAACGTTATAATGGGAGCAGGCATCCTGTCCTATTGAATGTAGATAGCTGTGGTATGGGACATTAAATATATATGAAACACTAAGGCTGACGTCTGTATCGGCTGAGGCACGTCTGAGGAGGCTGGCTCAAGTGAAAAACAGCAAAATGAGAGGCACTGTAGTGAAAAGGAGGAGAGGGAGGAGAGTGGTAGACCAAGGCAACGACAGGGAGAGAGAGAGAGACATCAGAGCAAGACAAAGATCTTGACAGCATTTGATCCCAGGCCAATGGGGCCACTTTTTTTTTTCCTTCATGTCCTCATAGAAGAGGGCTTCTCCTAAGACACGGATCAATATTTTACTGTTATTTCTTGATGTTCTTTTCATCCTCTGTGTTTAAGTGTTAATCACAGCCCTCCAGTTCGAGTGGTCATGGCGGGGCCCTTGGGATTTGTAAACAGAGCAGGACTGCTAACCCCAGCGTCCTGGTTCAGTCTCACATTAGGCTCACATATACCATTTAACCTCTGGGGTCAAGGTCACTATACAGCCCTTCTCAACCCATGGAAGAAGGCAGCGATGATGTCAGTTGTGAGGAGAAGCACGGAAAAATCTTTTTTTTCATCCTTTGCAAAAACGTGTCTTTCCTTGTTAAGTGTAAAATATAGAATACAATTTTTTTTTCCATCTTTCACTTACTATGAAGACATATATTTGGATTAAATTGGCTTCTATCTGCTTCTTGTTGCAAGGACCCAGCATGACAGAATAATCAGGAAACATCTGCGCGCATTCTAATATGATTATGAAAGGCTTTGAATTTGACTGTCTGCTTTCAGTTGTTAGGAGCCAGAATGCACTAATGGCAGTCACTTAACCACTCAAGACGTTTCACTTTTTATAGCTGTTGATATCACTGACACTTAATTTTTTACCTCTGACTGTTTCCAGTTGCCAGGAACCAGTATGAGCGAATGGGCAGTGATGTCACCATGCAGTGCGGCTCCCTGGACAACGAAGCATCAGTGTCATGGAAGGTGAACGGGACGGACGTGAAGGCCCAGCACCGTCTGGAAGGTCCCAGACTGATGCTGACCGAAGTGGACCTGGGCCACAACGGACTCTACAGCTGCTTTCAGAACCCACACGGAGAGAGACGCGACACCATTTACCTCCACATCGGCAGTGAGTAGACAGGCATTTGCCTGATGAGTGTTTTTTTTTTTTTTTTCAAATGAGACGTGATGAATTTTTAATTGTTCCAAAGTGGACACTTGGATATTTCAGCAGTAAAGAGTGAAGAGAAAAAAGCAGAGGGGAATTACCACAATGGAATTACAGTTGTACAACTCCTACACAAAGTATGAATTAATAATGACAGATTTGATTCATTTTAGCATGCATGTATGTGCAAAATCAGAAACAATACTCAACAACATAAAACTTGAATTTAATAGTTGTGACTTCAAGAACTTGCAAATGGAGTTTCTATGATTGTATCATGGCTCTGTTATAGCTGCCCTGCTGCTGTGGTACAAGTACATTTATTGTGGCAATAGTGTGTACCCCTAGTATTATGAAGAATTCATGTTGACTCCACTTGTAACATAAAATCTGTACTGGTTAGTTAGTGGCTTCAGTGGAATAACCGCCATTATGGAGGAAAGTCATAATTACTGTAGCATTGCCATTGCTCTATATAACATGTTATTGGCTAAGCAATTGTTGAGCTTGGAAGCTTAAAGATACCTGCCACGTGTGCACAAAGGACTACATTAACATTGAACATTTTTATTTCACGAGTTTTAGTGTCAGACACAAGATGCTTCCTACCTCCTGTAAATGTTTCTTCTGTGTATGTGCACCAGAGGCTTCCTGTTGTGTATGCTTAATATTGGACCAGGATTGGCTTCCAAACTATTTGTGATGTCACAAATCATGCTCATATCTATTCTTAAAATCTGATTTTCAATATGCACAGAGACACACAGACCACTTCCCTAGTATCAGACTCTGAGCGTACTTAAATCTACACAGTAAGGCTCAAACACATTTTTTTTAACATGAGGGGGGCTTTGAGGAAGGGGTTTACAATGTCGGTGAAAACCAACATTAAAAAATAAACAATATTTATTTTGTATTTTTTTTATAAATATAATTAATTTAATTAAATATAATTAAATGCAATGTTAATGTCATTAAATTTCCCAATTTTAATAGTTATTTGTAATATTTAAATGGATGTTTCATTAAATTTTAAATACAACTATAAAACTGCACATGTCATGATAGCAGTCCTTTACTGTAGAGACACGCTGCCAGCTGACAAGCACTAATGATTAGAGTTTGAAATGACATTTGGTCATTTTGCGGTTATGGCTGTGCATTTTAATAATCGTACAAAAGCGAAATGAGGGTCTACTTAAAGGCATGTCACATTGGTCTGCCTCCTTTGAGATCCATTATTCTGATGCTGAAGGTTTTACTGGGCCTGTGCATAATCATAATGGTGTTGAGACAGGATAGACTTGTAAATGACATGAGCCCCTGAGGATAATTGGAATGAAAATACCTCTATTAAATATGGTATTTAGCTAAATCATCATGCATGAATTTAATTTTTCATCATCAAACATTAACAAAATGAATTAACAATTTTAGTCATGGAGTGAAATCCTAATTTGGTCATTATCACACAGTTTCTAATTTAATGCATGATGTTACATGGCTAGTTGTAACATAGATGAATGCAACATCAATGTATATTATTCCTATTACGGATACGTTTGAGTGTTTATTTATATTACATCCATTAAGTCCTCAGATTTATTGTTTCAATTGCCCCATTTAATCTGCACCTGAGCCTCCTCCTCTCTCCTCCAGTTTGGCTGTTTGAATACATCTGTCACTGCAGTAATGCTCCTTGACTGATGGCTGCCTGTCAATGTTCCTAAGAAGAAGAAGAAAAAAAAACATGTCCTAGTTAACAGAGAATTTATGCTTTGTTATTGTGGCAGGGAAGGAAATATGGATGCACTTCTGCATTTCACTCACATCACTCCATTTGAGTCTGTTGGTGATATAAGGAATAGGCAGCATTTCAAATTAAATGTCCACAGGAATCACACTGCAGCTGCTAGCTGGCCAGCAGGTGAAACTCATCATGGCAGGTCCTTCAAAACGGCGCCAAGAGTGACACAGTTTGATACACTGCAGAAGAAACGCCTTGATTTGTCACTATAATAATAAATAAAATATGAGCTAATGCTAGTTTTCTTCTTTCTGACACTGTTTTATTTAGAGAGGCCACCTCAGGTTGAAGTCAAGGTTGACTGAAAAACAATAATGTACATGTGGGCTGGCCCCTTTTGCATTGCTTGTGCTGAGTTCAAATGTTCCACAGTAAATGGATAAACTCTTCACACCATATTAAGGATCCCATTTCAGCCAATCTAATGAGCAAGAAAAATAAAATATATAAAATGACACTTAGTTTTTGTAATAGTCTTGCCTTTCAGCCGATTAGTAAACAACTGCATGACTCCATCCACTTATCACCAGGACCGATGGACAGCCAAACGCACCACCCATCCAGGTTTCAGGCTAGGCTGATGTTAAAAGCAACGTTTTCATGCAAATGTTTGATGAATGAGACTGTATGGCAGTGTGACAGTTTGGTTAATCATATCGGCAATGATGAATTACTGAATGCTGAAATAATACCGAATTAATGAGTTTTATGTTACGCCAGATTGTGTCAGAGAGATGAATGATGCAAAGCATAAACAGATCAGAAGCATGTGTGTGTGTGTGTGTTTCTTTTCACCAGTGGTAATTTTCTGCATCATAATAACAATTTGGGGTCTCAAACTGTGTGTGTGTGTGTGTTTGGTGTGTGTGTGTGTGTGTGTGTGTGTGTGTGTGTGTGTGTGTGTGTGTGTGTGTGTGTGTGTGTGTGTGTGAGAGAGAAAACGCAGGCACACTGTGTAACTATTCATCAGAGGTCAGTTAGAACTTTGTGGGAACAATACCTTCGTGATCTGGCCTGGTTGTGAATATAATTACCGTGATAGCAGTTGGTGATTTTATGAGATGTTCAAGGCACACAACGGGGAAACATTGACTTTAACTCTGCCTTCCAAACGACGCGCTCTCAGATCACCATCTCATATCCTCCCCCTTCATCTCTCACTCGTTCTCTAATTATCTTTTTTGCAGTGTGGTTTTTATCTGTTATTACCGAACCGCTGTTTCCTGCTGTTTCTTTGCTTTTCTCTCTCCTCTCTCTCTCTCTCTCTCTCTCTCTCTCTCCGTCTCACGCTCTATTCTTTATCTGATTTTCATTATGTTAACTGTCACCTAGAAAACTTTTAAGTGTTGTGCAGATAGGGTGATAATGGCATCATGACAGGCTACACTTGTTGTGATTACCATCATGTTGATAGTTTAATTTTATGCCGTGTTTATGACTTACACCAGGGGCTTATTATGTTTTACAAAGACAGAAGTGTTATCAGGAGAACAGCACAGAAACATCTGTCAATGCCTTTTTTTAATTTTCCCTTCACTCTTTTCTTCAAACTTTGTGTCTCTTTCTTATCTTTTCTTTGTTTCCATGTCCAAATCCGTTCTGTCTCCTCTGCATCCTCCTCTCTGTCTCTATCACCCTCCACTCTCTTGATATCATTTTCTGGATCCTCCATACATCCTGTCCCCCTCCATCTCTCTCAGCCTCTGTGTTTTTGGCTGGTAGTTCATGGCGGCATTCGTTAACTGCGTGTTTACACGAGTCTGCATTAAGAACAGAGGACGTCATAGTGTGACAACAAGCCCGTCCTGTGTGTATCTGCGCTCACTCCACCTCCATGCCAATTTTGTGGAGCTTTTGCCTTGTTTCTCCAGGACTGTGTCAACATAATGTCAACACAAGACGACCGCAGTTGTGTGTGTTTTGACTTGTAGCTTTATGAGAAACTTTAGTGCCGCTGTTATGTCTGTTTCTCTTCCTCTTTGCCTAATTTTACCACCGTGTGTTGCAGTAGGATGTTTATAGTCTGTCATGCTGGATGCGTATAAAATACAAAAATTATGGATGGCTGTCAAATTAAAAGAAGCTTAGATGTAAGGACTTGGGTGCTTGCATATGTGTTGCATATGTACTATGTATATGTGTAAGCTGTTACACATATGACCAAATGTTTTTGCCTTATGGTGTTTAAAAAAGTTGCCTCTCGTATGTCATCTCATTTGTAAGCAAGGACACACATACTCCAGCACACAACTACATCTTTAGACACCGTCCTCAAACAGACAGAGAAGTACAATGGTAGAGAGAAAGAAATTGACAAATGAAATACTGAATATAGACAGTAAAAGTTTATTTTAATTTAATAAGCACGATCACGAAATTCAAAAGCTCTTTGCTGAAATATAGCATGTTTTCTTCGCTGTCACAACTAGGAAGTTATTGCCGTCTTGCCCTTTCCTGGTTTCGTCCATTCTTCTATCTATAGCTGTCTTCAATGGCTGTCAGCAAAGCAATTTATGGCATCTCAACATGGGCTGCAGCCACCCAGTTATTCACTTATTTAGCCTCCCAGCTAAGACAACATCAACTGCAGGGGCCATATATTCAGCCAGCCACCCTGGTGACCTGTCACACAGCCAGCCGTCAGCCTCCAAGACACAACTTCTGAGTGGGTTTATGGGTTTATGACCAACATTATGAAAAAAGTAAACTAAAAGAGAAGAAAAGGGAAGATGGAAAAAAAACATGTTGTTGTTTTTTTGTTTTGTCCGTGATGGGTATGCTCTGTAAATTTAGGGAAATAGAATATACCATAACCTTATCACAGCTGCTAACCATCTTAAATAAAGATGGCGCCGGTAAGTGAGGCAGCCGTCGTACCTGCTCCGGTCTTTAGTTTGTACTTGAACTTGAAATAAAAGTGATAAGTAGCTGCAATGAAGCCCACATGAAAAACTACATAAGGTTGATGTTGCATGTGGGTGTCCTCCTAAATGTGACTTGTTGCAGGGATGTGAAAATAGCAATGGCCTCCAAAAATGAGCTCATGCATATCTGAAACCGCTGATCGCTCTCCATCTTTAAAGACCATTAGCCAGTTACTCAGGCTGCCTGCTGACACTAGGCAATAAGGCAATATTTTTTTCCCAAATTCTTAATGCATTTGACAATCAGAACACTGGAGACACTGCACCCCCACTTCTAAAATGACAAGAGTTTAAACATCTATAATGACGAAAACCATTTATATCGTCAAAAAGGGTTGTAGTAATGATTTATACAATAGATCATCACACAAGAAGGGCCTCCTCGGTTTGGTATTGACTCATTCTCATAAGCATATCCAGCCTGGACCCCTCTCAGATCATAGCAGCACCATTATGGAAAGTCTGTTGCGGTGTAGACTTTTCCCCTAACACTACAAATGATAACGAATGTCTGAACCTCGTGTGGGTTGGCTCACGAGGCCATTTTCATTTGGTTTAAGGTTTGTGTATATGTGCGAGTGTGTGTGTTTGTATGCTTGTGGTTAGTGCTGAAAGGGAAAACTTGTGCAGAAGGACATTTTTTTTTCCTCTCCTTAAATCTGATGTCTCTCGGTCTGTGTCTGTCCCTCATGAAACATATAAAGGAGGCTGAGACCTTGTTCAGACTGCTAGCCCAATTCTATTTTTGGAATATCCAGATTATATCCAGATTGACTGTTGTAAATCCAAACAGCGAAAAAGTTATGTGAAATGGGATTTTTGCAGATCAAATCCAAGCCACATTTGGAGTTTGTATGAAATGTCAATTGTTATCAGATTTAAACAGATGCGGTGCCCATTGTGCCACTTGCAATGTGACACACGACCACAATGTCAAGTCACTGTTTACCCCCATGAGTAGCGAATGACAGACCAAATGCACACACACACATGTTCACACATAGACTTGCAGTGTTCAGCTTCTCTATGCATAAGATGAAAGAGGAGTGAGTTCTCTTCTTCTCTTTATATATTTCCACATATGCATGCACACACACACACCCACACACACACACACACACACACACACACACACACACACACACCAATTGGTTTCTGTTTCCATTCCCTATAGCCAACTTGTGTTTGTGTGCATCACCACACACAAACTCGAACACAAACTCAGGGGACCCACGCTGCATGGCCGGGTAATGGAATTGTCTTGTCTCCTTGCAGACAGATCGCTGTGATGGAGAGTGAAGACGTAGAGCCCCGTCTCCTCGGGGACTTCCTGTTTAAAACAGGAAATATTTGGCCTTGCATGTGAGGCCATAGCTAGAACTGCTCAACATCCTTTTTAATTACTCTCCCTGCTTCCCCCAGTACTCGCTCAATCATAATAAATAGAAAATACCTGCGTGGAGGATTTACACAGCCCCGAAAATTTAATTCAACACTTTGTCAACCTGAGCTGGTCTCTGGGGTTTGTTTCTGTCAGCAGGGGAAGCAAACTTTGTGAATTAACTTAAAAATCCCAAAGCATGCTCGAAAGACAAGACAAATACAAAGAGGTAAAGGTTTTAATCTGATATTGTCTTGACTCATGAAAGTTAATCCTGCACAACCTGGTTGGTATGATTATTTTTTTTACTGCCTGGTAACATTTCTGATTTATAAGAAATTTAAGGAATCCGACCACATTTCTTGCCTCTTTTACTATAAGGAAGATAATAATAAATAAATCATCTGCGGACTGAAAAATACAAAGTTACTTTCAGATTTATCCTCGAAACTCTCTGATATTTAAGAGTTTTTTTTAAAGAGTTTTGCTCAAGGACAGTGTCACCAAATGTCCTTGAGCAAGACCAACACTGTCTACCCCTCCAGAGCAATTGTTAGGAGCTGACCTCTGACTTCTCAGGAGAAAACACGATTTTCTGTCAGAATCAATAAAGCTTAAACTGTTTGTCAGCTGGACTTGATGAGAATTTTAATGTTAAGTGTACATCTTCTTTTCTTTTTTTTGCATGCTTTTTTCCCTGTTTTCTGCATCATAGGTTTTCTCCTCAACATCTGAATTCATCTCTGTCACTGTGTTTCTCTCTAGTCATAATCGTTTATCCTCTTTTGTTGCGCTCCATA
Source organism: Chaunax sp. Z400 (assembly GCA_037577475.1). Lineage (NCBI taxonomy): Eukaryota > Metazoa > Chordata > Actinopteri > Lophiiformes > Chaunacidae > Chaunax > Chaunax sp. Z400. The sequence continues at coordinate 2,828,377 of CM075199.1, forward strand.
TCGCCAATTTCTTGCCTCTCCTTTTTTTGCTCTATGTGCAGGACAACAGCAACTCCCATCGCTTTATTATAGCCGACAACCATAACAAATGGGAAAATGGACCTGGTTTAGGAAGTCAATGGGAATCCATAAGTGGAGCTCAAACATATTTAAAAAAAGAGTTATTGTGTGCTTTAGCCTCTTTGTATTCCTTTGGTATCAGGAGTAATCTGACAAGACAGATTGTTTTCCCTTCCCTTCTTCCTCAGTGTTACTGTTTCAAAGACGGTGGGGCGAAAATCATTGGCAGCATCAAGGCCTGAAGAAAAGAAAGGTTGTTGCCTGGTTCTGATAATATTCTGTCCAAAGTAAAATTTCAATGACTTTGAAGTTAAACAAAGGTTATTTTTTTCAAGACTTGCGTCCAGCAGTCAGATTATTTTTCTCTTTTAATAATGCAATCATCCATCACTCTCACCCATGCATCATTTGTTTCACCCTGACTGCTGCTACCTTTTCCCTCCTCAAATCTGAAAATTCTGGCACCGATCCCTTGGTTTCTATTTCATTCTGTTTCCTTCCTTCTCCTCCACTAATCCTCTTATACCATCCCCTAGTCTGTCCCATATCCGCCATTATTTTCTCCCTCTAATCGCCTTTATAGTTTGTAGTTTTGGGCATATACAGTAGGCTTCACTGCACTACAGTACTGCTTTCCTCACTGGATATCATATATATATATATATATATATATATATATATATATATATATATATATATATATATATATAGTGTAGCTGTAATGTCCATCCACAGTGCAGATAAACACAAATTGTTGAATATTAATCAATTGGCATTATCATGTTGCTTTCTGGTCTGTTGAGGTAGTTTGAAGAAATTACTCAGAGGAATATCTCACCAATTTAAGGTATCATTCTACACAATAAGCCAATATATATTTGTGGATCTGATCTGTGTATACAAATTAAAACATGCCATGGAGAGAGTTCAAAACCCCTGTAAACGTTATGTACAAACGCTGATAGGTAGAGGAAGAAAAAAAAAAACTTGCAAATGCCAAACTCTATGAAGTTGAAATGAATAACAGGAGATCATCTTGGCTTGGTGTAGTGAAAGACTCCTTAGGAAGAAGCTGAAGTGGAGGGAGATGAAGTTAGAAGAAGCACAGCCAGGGACAGAGGGGCTTATTTTAAGGAACAGAAGCCTAACAGGAAATGGTGTGGATAGAAAGCAGGATTTAGGATCTTTGTGGAGCTTTAACAAAACGTGAAATTGTGCATGCTGTGATGAGAAAAGTGAAATGCATCCTCTGCGATCTCTGCCAGAGAAAACAGCTCAGTTATCTTAATTTTTTTTTTTAAACACAACTATGCTGCTGTTGTGGCTGTCTGGTTTGAAACCAGAAAGCAACAAGACACAACAATACATTTGGATTAAACATAAGAACATGATGATCAATCTATGAGCTCATTCAATGTATTATCAGATATTAAGATTGTGTAGTTAAGCTACAGTACTGGGGTAAGGCAAGGATTTATTGTTATAAGGTATATGATTTTAAAGTTAGACTAATTTAATTGTGCATTTAAAGTTAGCATATCTTCCATCACGGCCTAACTTGACTGTGCTGTTGTGTATGACAAGACTCAGGCATTCTGGGAAATGCTCACATCTGTGTCAAAAACACAAGGCTCATGTTTTTTGGGGGTTTTTTTGCCTTTTTTTAAACCAACTGGAACAAACTTTAGCAGCTGAACTTGAGCAGCTGGAGCGTCACTTGAACTCGTCTAATATGCTGCTCCGTGCTCCAATTAAATTTGCAATGCTCCAGTTCTGTTCCACTCCAACGCTCTGCATGAAACACAACCATTGAAGTATATCTGGTAATTGGAAGTGTATACTATAAGATGAGCGTGATATTACTTTCCTCTTTGCTTCCTTTTACTAATCCCACATATTCTCTTACTTTGAATGTCACACTTTTTAAAATGTAAAGCCTTCATCTTCCTTTTCTCCTCCGTCTCTTTCTTCTTCTCTGCTACTGTGTGCACACGCTGCACAATTCTTTAAAGATTGTTAATCATGTTGGTAACAGGTTTAAAATGCCCCAGAGGGGATATTTTTTCTTTTTCTTTTTGTGCAATTTCATTTACCGTTTTCTGACTTTTTTTTTTTTTTAAACTATAAATTGAAGTGAGCCAAGTTTCATTCTGTTTTCTCCCTGTTTCTTTATCTCTGTGTGCATCTCCTTTACTGTGTCACAGCCCCTTTTTCACTCTAATTACCCATCCAGAGGTAGTGGAACAAACCAACTGACTGCATCATTATCTTGTCTCCTCTGCAAAACGGAAATTCCTGTGCCTTGTTTGTGTGTGTGACTTTGTGTTCATATGTACTGTATGATGGCTGGGTATCTAGTTGCCGCTACTCGTGGGCTCCTTTTGTGTGTCCCATGTGTCTGAGTGAGAGTGTGTGTCTGTTTGAGTCCGTGGCTGTCACTGTTTGTTTTGTCTACGTGCCAAGAAGGTAAAGGTCTGGTCTCTCTTGATTAGTGTCCAGTGAAAAAGACATTTCTGGCTGTCTCTGCTTTTTTAAGATCCTGTGTGAGAGAGAGAGAGAGAGAGAGAGAGAGAGAGAGAGAGAGAGAGAGAAAGAGAGACTTTGACCAGAAAGTATTCCCATGCTTCACTGTCCAGCAGTGAGGTTGAGCAGTTTTCTCCATTGACGTCAAGCAACTGAGGAATGGTCAGATATCCATGAAAACATGCTCACTGGCCATTTGTGTGTGCGTGGCTGTGGCTGTGTGTGTGTGTGTGTGTGTGTGTGTGTGTGTGTGGCTGCAAGAAAGATTCAAATGTCAAATGTTCTTAGAAGTAAAACTGTCCTGCTGACCCTTTCAGCCAGCCCTGTCACATCCATTCAGTTTAATGCCTCCCTCACCTCAAAAAGCAAGAGACTGCAAAACATGTTGTCAAAGCACAGACGTAAAAACAGCGTTGTAGATTTTTCTCATCTTTCTGTCTCGTGCCACGTCTTATGGTGGCATACATAGTTACGTACATGGGTTCAAGGGCATGCAGGGCAAGTTTCTAGACCGAAAGCCCGAAAGTTGGCACAATTAAATCGCCGTATCATCCACACTTTTCTTCCTTTTTGATGGGCATGCCTCCACGGGACACAGATTTGCAGTTTTCCTCATGTTATGCTGCTAGCATGTAGACAGCAGGATTAGATATTTCTCTCAGGTAAGACAAACAACCCCTTAAAATGTCAGTGCGCATCCTGACACAGGTTAGAAGTACTTTGGTCTGCTTTTTCTTATGATTATAGGTGAAAAAATACTCAAACTATGTTTCTCAAAAGAATGATTGCTTCTGTAGAGATATTTGTGTCTCACTTCCTCTGCTGTACTACAATATATCCATTTCTGTCATCTACTGTGTATTTCACCTGTTTAAATGTGCTGTCTTCAAAACTGCCGGTTTGGAGCAGATTTATCATCTCATAAAACATTAAATGCATAACTGGAAAGGCCTGCAGAATACACAGAGACACTTGCATAAAGCTTTAGACATAGTCAACAAATTGAAGAAAAAAAAACCTCAATAAACTAAGAAGCTATTTTGCAAAAGACAAAATACAAAATATGACACAGAAAATCTGTAAAAAAGATAGCTCATAGTTGTCGTTGATGATAATGTTGATAAAATCATACTGTACTGGGTGCTTGGTTAATACAAGCAACCAATATTAAACTCATCAGAGATCACTGCAAATATCTGATGGCACAGAGATCATTAACTCTGTGCCATAAGAGTCAGTATTGTGGCAAATGAAGAGAAAACCAGGTTTGTGCCTCATATGATTGAAATATGGCTTTTACTTATCTTGTCTTCAGACACTACCTAGAGATTCTGTGTGGCATTTCATGACCAAGGTAACTCGTTAAAAATAGATCACATATCGTCATTATGAAACCACAGACATTCCCAAGTGCTGCATAAAACATTGCAGATGACGCACACAGAGAGCTTTCAGAAAATCCTAATTTGTAAATAAATATATTTTTACCTCCGCCAAGGAGGTTATGTTTTTTACTGGCATTGGTTGGTTTGTTGGTTGGTTGGTTTGTTAGTTTGTTAACAAGATAACACAAAAAGTAATGGACGGATTTTGATGAAATTTCCATTTATGTGAGATGGAAATATGAACAACTAACAGCCACAATAAATACAGATTTTAGTAAATTGCAAAGACTTTGTTCAAATTTGTCCTGCCAAACTTTATAATGACTTCAGAGGGTTAAATCATGGGACAATGTTGTCGTCCTTGTTTTATATTTATATATATATATCATGCTCACTGTGTATTTTAATCAGCCTATATTTTTACATGTGCATGGAGTAGACTTAGACTAAATGGAGAAGTCACTTTTATCTTGAAGCATGAAATTATGTCAGAGCTGTGTGGGCCATTTCTGTTTGATGCAGCAAACTAATCTGCACTTCCAAAGGGGATTTTTTCTCAGACACTCACTAATGGTAATATACGAGCAGGGTGCTCGTCCTTGAAGACATGCTTCAGGAATGTATTCATTTGCACAAACTCACTGTAGGAACAATGAAAGCTATCTTGTGGCATTTTTGAGTCCAGTGAATTAAAAGTACTGTGTTGACTTGAATGTAACACCGTGTGTGAAATATTTGGGGTCAGCTTGATACAGCCGACAAATCTTACAATACAAAACAAATATTGAACAAACTACAGCAAGGGAGTATCATTGTTATTGGAGAGGCATTTATTGGATGGAATTAAAGGTTTATAATGCATCCTGTATATTCTATGTATATGTTCCCAAAGTATACTCTACCAGTTTTATATATGTACACAAACACACAGGAACTGACAACTGACTCAACATTCTTGCAATAAATCCAAATTTCATGACAGTTATAATATTATTTTTTGGTGGAAATTCTGTTTGTTATTCGATAGGATTTAAGTTAATGTGGTGAACAAAATGAATACAAACACCACACCCAATGTATACAGTGTTTGCTTCATGTCTAGTACTTATGTCCATGTGTACTTAACATACTCAGTAATTTTGTGTAGTAGCAGTAACAGAATCAATAAATGCTGTAGTTAGTGTTATTTAGCTCATATAAGGGAATACAGTGCTAGTAGAACAGCTAGCTGTCAATCCAGTAGAAACAGGAAATGAAAACAGAAGTTATTTTACAAATAGTTGCAGTTCAGCAAGTAGTAACAGTGTGAGTATCAGTGTTATAGGTAGTAGATTTATATGCAGCAAAATTAGTGCTATCACTAATATTACCAGGAGGAGCTGAAGGGAAAGCAGCATGAGGGGTTGTATAGATTAGTGAGATACAGTATTTGTAGTAAAAATAATATGACTGATAAATACTCCTGATTAGATAAAAGTAATGCAAGTGTGAGTAGCAGTTGTGGTCAAAGTAAAACAATTCTAAAACCCATGTATCAAGAGGTAGCAGCAGAACTGCTGTCCTCTTGGAGATGTCTCAATTCCACCAGCTTGTCGGTCCCCCTGTCTGGGGACCAGGCAGCTGTGAGCCTGGACTGTGGCTAAATGGGATGGTCCCAAAGGAGGGACAGACTCAGAAAAACACAGTAGCATGGGAAAAGAAAGAAGGCATGGGCAGGGATCGAGAGCTGGGAAATGAGGGGAATGGATACAATACAAAGCAAACAGTGTAGCTCACTTAGAACACAAGATTTACAAAAGTAATGAGGCGGACGCTTGCAATTCACCTCTTGCTATAGGCTATCTAGAAATATTTCATGAAAATAAAATAGGGTTGAGGTAAAAAAAAAAATGGAGAAATAAGGTGATATGGGAAGTAGAAAGTCCAACTGTGTTTATGATAAATAATCGCTGCCTTCGGGATGTTCGGACTCACACATGTTGCGGTGGGTGGATGAAAGGAGTTTCAAACAAACATGGCTCCCGTGTCGAATGAGCTGCTCTTATTGTGGAAAAACACAGAGATGTTGGCCTTGGCCGGACAAGAATGTAGCCTGTATTAGTGCTGGGTGTGTGTGTGTGTGTGTGTGTGTGTGTGTGTGTGTGTGTGTGTGTGTGTGTGTGTGTGTGTGTGTGTGTTTCTGTGTGTGTGTATGTGTGTGCCTGTTGTTATGAAAGCTCAAGCTTACTAGTCATTTGTGAAGAAATTGCTTAAGACAGCTAACACACATTCAGCAAGCAGCTAATTAGCTGTTTTGCAGTTTGCAAAAGTGTGATCCCACCTGTATTTTTGGCACATTTTGATTTGTACTTGTGCAGGTGTGTGTGTGTGTGTGTGTGTGTGTGTGTGTGTGTGTGTGTGTGTGTGTGTGTGTGTGTGTGTGTGTGTGCACTTGCATGCACTGCTTCCTCCTCCTCCAGTTTTCGTCCGACCTTCACCCCGCTCCTTCTCATTCTGTCTTTCACGCTCTTTTAACTACAAATGCTGTTTGTTTTTTAATCCAGGCATCAGCGGCCAATGTCGTCCATCCTCGTGTGCTCATCATTGTGTTTTAATTTCCTCACATTATTCAGTCTACCTTTTCATCTCATCTGCCTCAATTCACTTTGTAAGCTTTCGAGTGTTTCTGCAAGGGCAAATCGCACAGAATCCAATCAAATACTGTACTGCAGTGAGGTGTACTCTTTATAACTTTGACCTACTCAAGCCTTTAACAAATGTAAAAACAGTATTTTTCATATTGGATTTGAATTGGAGAAGCAATCAAATGGCTGTGAATTGGCTCATTTATTGTGGGTTGTATCATCTATAATTTAAAAAATATAATAAAAGTAATTGACTTTACAAAACAATTCCACTTCCTCCATCAAATTGTGAGGAATCATACGTGAATGACGGACCATTCAGTGCATATTAATTGCATACTGTCACTGAGTAAATTCAATGATGATGTTTCACGATGAAGCTCGCTTAACAATTCATCGCATGCAATCTGTCACTTTGAATTTAGAGAGCGCTCCTGAAGAATACCTTTCTCTCGTTCCACCTCAGTACTTGTCACTGATCACAGGTGTGACTAGCCTTTTGTTCACACTCTGGATGAGTAATGTGCAAATTGTTTAGCATGCTGGAGGTGCAGGAGTAAAAAATAATCACATGCAAACACAAAATTGATTTTTACTAATGACGAATAGGCCATGCAGCAAATCTTTTTTCTCTCTCTCTCTCATAGCTGTTACTCTAAATTTAATTCAGTCTTCACTAGAATTGGTTGATTAATTTCTTGTAAAAATGTGATGGCATTTTGTCTGACTAACTTTACATTGTGCGATAATCATGCCTAAATACTTCTAGTGTGTACCAAAACAAAAGCATGACTGTCTGTCACTGCCATGCTTAAAAACCTCAAAAAACATTTTCTCTAACAAAAAAACAAAAACAAAAAAAAAACCACATTTAGAGGATTGCAAACCGTGGCAGAGGAAGTGCAAATGCTCTCCGAATGTTTTCCAGTTCTGACGTGAACTCGTTACACTGATCTCGCATCCATCCACCATGAAATTATCTGCCATAACACAGCTAAAATGAATCAGCTCACCGTTCTGATTGAGTAACACATTTGCAGAGCCTGTCAGAGGCGGGCGGCATGTTGTTACTTAACCCTCATTTCTCTGTACACGTTCGGAAGAATCTGTTAGAAGTCATAAACAATGTTGGGTCGAAAAACATGCATTAGAGTCTAATTCATGAAGCAGCAAACCTGCAAGATCTGCAGCACAGAAAGCCCGTCATACCTCGTTAACAGGGAGGGAGTCATGAATGATTCATGTGTGTTTTTGGGGTGTGTACAACTCTTTCTCTCTGCCAGACTCTGGTAACAGGTGTGTGTGTGTGTGTGTGTGTGTGTGTGTGTGTGTGTGTGTGTGTGTGTGCGCACCCAGATCCACACACACCCAGAGATGTGTGATAAAGCAAGATTAACTGTATCAGAAAACTCAGAAGAGAAAAGAAATCATTTCAGATTTCTCTCAGCATCTCTGGAGGGTAAAGTTATTGTGTGCTAATCAGAGAGAAGATGAAATCACCAAAGCAATACTGCAGCCTACTGAGTCTTTCTGCCTCCCCATGCTCAGTCTGCGCTCTCATTTCTCTTTCACCCTCCCTCTGGTAGTCTCTTTATCTTTTTTTTTTCCAAGCCCATGTGTTTTTTTTATGCACTTATCTTTGTCTTTTCTGCCAAATTTCCTCTGTATGTCTCATGTGTATCTTTTATGATTTCAGCCAGTTAGGGTACTGTCTTCACTGAACTGATATGTGAGCAGCGAAGTAAACTCCAATTTGTATCAGATCAGACTTTTTGAAAATGAAGAGAATAGCGCAGACTTGGACTTTCATTAAGTCCATTTCTCATTCTTGGATGGTTAGCTGCCTTGTGAAAATCCAGTTTCAGGGCTTCCCGTCCTCTTTCCCATGACGATGACAGAATTTGTGGCATAGTTCGGATGCCTGGTCTAAAAATGTCTCTTGATGATGTTTTCCCAGACGACTACTCTCTTGGTATATCAAATACAGCCTTTGAAATGACCCAACAGGATGAAATGTTTCATTGTCCGCTCTTGATGAATGAAGCGACATTCAGATTTTCCTTTTTTGTAAGCAATCATCCTTATGTATTTCTCTGTCGTGGTCCACAGGACAAGGGGTAGCCTAGCCTGGTCTGCTGCTGACATTCTTTAGTACTGCCATGTTTCCACTACACACTTTTGGTAACCAAACCTGTACCTAACCGATATGTACATGCATCTAAACTCTCAGTTGGCCCTTAAATGCCGGTTGTGCTTTTGGGGATAGCGGCCTTCACTTTTCAAGTGGTTGGAAAACAATAGACAAGACTTATCTTGGTCTTAAGGTGCTGCAGCATTTATTAACAGACACCCTTCTAGCCTTTTCTCACCGCTTGCATTCACTGATACTTTGTCTCTCTCACACGTTCAACCACACACTTGATATGCAAACACAGTGGAGTGCACTGAATGTTGCATGTTCCTTCATTTTAGTATTTGGCTGTTTATTACAACAAGGATGCAAGCTGTGTTCAAAAGAAGGCTCCAGGCAAATCAGAACGCCAATTCGAGGTGACTCTGGTTGATTAGATTCTCTTTGACCAATAAGCGGTCTGCAGGTTTTTAACTCTCGCTTTTTGTATCAGCTCAACTCTTTTGGAAATTCAGAGGTATGACAAAGATATATATATTTGTCAATGCAGACATAAAACAATTCTAATGTGTATTTAACTGAACTAAAGTTGACTGTACTGCTTGGCGGATCTGCATCTTAGTTCGCACACTTCCCTCTGCTAGAATCTACAAAACGTAGGGTGTTGCTGGTTAAAAAATAACATTTTCATGCCTGCGTTGTTTCTATGACAACGATTTAATAATTGCAGCAGATTTTTATTGTGTAATCGCACAATTTCATTGTGATCATTTGCTAATTACGACATGGACATTCAGCATTTAAGATAAGACGTGAAATGTAAATTGGTATTGTTGGCTTTGGGCTCGTCATGTATCTCTGTGGATCTGCTCCTCTTGTCTTACATACGGACTCTTTATGTTGTCTTGCATTCCTGTCTGTGTCTGTGTCCCTTTTGTCTGTTTCATAATCACAGTGGTATTGTAGGGATGTTTCCAGCTTAAGCATTAAACTGAAAAACACTGTCTCGTCTCTTCAGCCCTTCTGCATTATCTCCATAAAGCTTATTAAGAAATAATTAGCTAATTCATATTTGCTTTAGGCTGACTCTCCCAATGGTATTTTATAATATTGGCTTACAATGAAAAGATAGATAGTTGACAATGTGAAAATGCTTCTGGGTTATAAAGACAGGATTATAATTAACATACCACTGTTGTACTGGGCATTCAGCTAATTATTATAGCATGTTTCAAGACTTGTTTTAAATACCAGGCAAAGGAAAAAACAAATTGTCACAATGGTTTTTTGTCAGCTATGACCTAACACACACTCTGGCAGAGATATTGGAGGTTCATATGGGCTGTGAGGTTCTGACTGTGACTAGTTAATATCCTAGTAATTATTTTTATTTTGTTATGTCAGTTTATGGACTTAGTTTGCCAGTTTGCTTTATTTGCATATTTAAATACCAGTCATTAACATACAGTAACTGTTCGGTAATAGTTTCATATTAACTGACTTTTTATTACATTTCCTGTTGTTGTAATGCCTTATTGTACATGTCAGTAATTACCAATTATTTGTCTAAAAGTTTAGTCGAGACCCTGAAAGTTTGTGCGGAACATAGGAATGCCCACCCATAAAAAAGCCAAGTAAATACTTTACAGTATTTAACAATTTCATGTATTTGGAAATATTATTTATAAATGTTAAGTTGCATGTTTGCCTCTGGATAAATTTTGCACATCTGTATTTCCAGCTGACCTCTTGGGCATGTCTGTCTGGGTTAGGAAGTGTGTCAGTCAAACATAATCTGACATTCATTTTATAACACATTCTAGTAAAGTTCACACTTTTACAGAAATCACATTAGGGAGAATAAAGTGATGTCATACACAGCAGAGATGTATTTAATGGATACAGAATGTCAAGCATATGCACATGTGATGTCATATAATAAAAAAAGGTCAGTGTGAAGCGCCTCAATGGCATATTTAAAGGAACATTTGACATCAGGTTGTTGAGTATAAATGATAATGATGAAATATAGTATAATTAAGCTGTAGTTTGTGAAAAACAGTGAAATGTGCCACATGCTGATCCAACTGGACAAAACATGTTTCCGCTGCTCCTCCAACTTTTTTCCTTTTATTTCCTTCTGTCCATCTTTGCTCTCTGTTGATAATGATCTTGGCAGGCCAGAATGAATAATGTACACTTACCGTAATGGTCGGCAGAGGTTCACACACACACACCATGCATGGGCCATGCATGTGCACACACACATTCATGAGCACACAGAGGTAAACAACGATACACACTGATTTACGCGCGCACACACACACACACACACACACACACACACACACACACACACACACACACACACACACACAATGGTGTTGCACAAGTACAAACTCTCCTAACGATATCTACACGCTCAAACACACACTTTTTCAAGGACGTACAGTACTAGCGCAGCAAAGAAGCACAACCACAGACACTCACACAGCTGGGGGTAATTCCCTCATTTCTTAATGATAGGCATCAGAGAGCAGGGAAAGTAAATTATTAAAGCATACAACAATTAGATAACACTCCCAGAGTAACGTACACTTATCAGTCTTCGATAGACACAGTTGCAACAATGGACACGTTGGTGCATGAACACAATGGACACACGTTATCAAACAAAAAGATTATTTCAGGCATATGTAGGTACGTATGTATAAACTAATCCATGCAAAGTTGTGGAAACACTACGCTGATGATGATCATAGCTCTCAGGTAGCGAGCTCTACCTGAGAGCTATGATCCGGCCTTTTACTGTAGATGTTGGTCAAGATGGAGCTAAGTTTCTCTATTACACACAGTTGGGTTGTCTTCTCAAGAATCCCATTATGCTTTATAAATTAGTCATATTTGTATGTTGTCAGAATAATAATACTGTAATAATAATAATAATAATGATAATAATAATAAACTTTAATTGTATTGCACCTTTCATACAAGAAATGCAGCTATAAGTTTTTAACAGCATAGACATTAAGTGCATAAAAAGTCAGAAAATAGTAGAAAATAAATGTAAACTTGATAATAATTTTAGTAGTAGTGCATAAAAACCGGGATGATAACAAGAATGAAACTAATTAATAACAAATAATGAATTACAGACTAATCATTAAAATCAAATTCAGACTATCCTACATAAAATATATAAAATCAAGTAAAGCCAACATTTTAAAAGTATAATAACTGCAATCTATATCTGCCAGATGAAAGCAGAGACAGAAAAAATTGTCATTTTGCCCATGTTAAATTGCAACCTGTCGTGCAGAACATACCTCTTTGTCCTTACTGTCTTGATTCTGTGACCTTCGGGTTAATGATGGGCTAACGTCAAACACCTCTAGCATCAAATACCCTTTTAGAAAAGGCATTACAAGAGCTTATTAGAACCGGCTGCTGGTGTCGTTACAGAATTCAATCTCAACGGCCTAACGTGTTTCCAGGCTCGAGACACATTTCCTAGGAGACAATGTCTGCTGTCCATTGCAGTTTGAGAAGTATGAATTATTCATTCGAAGTTTCTACATGACAACAATTTTTCATACCTTCATATATCCCCTAGATGGAGGAAACCAGGCAGTCGCCTATCAAAAAATGCATGAGACAGGCTATAGTGATGTCAAGGGCAATGTGCAGAGATTTTCAAACAACAGAACATCAATACCCTTCTGTTTTTAGAGGTGGACGTATTACCACCTATTGAACATAATTTCAGGAGCAAAGCTAAACCATTAAATTGGGATTAATGTCCTCATGGCTTCACTGAACATAATTTATTTGATTGCATACTGGTGTCATAGGCTGAAGGCAGCAGGATAATGTGATGCAGAATGTCATTGTTTATTTGAACCCTGGTTGAATGACTTAAATTTACCAAACATACTGATGTTATTTAGCTTATTTTGACTGCTGTGCATTGGCTGAGCTACTGATTTTTTATGCAATGTGTTTCAGTTGAACTTAATTGGACAGCTGCAACTCTTTTTAGATTTCCATGTCCCTGACATCATCCTAAATGTGGCATCCGTGTTAGTGTTCCTAGACCTGTGTACTACTTTCCAAAATTGCAACCATTAACTCTCAAAAACGTTCCTCTCCCAGGGTGAACTGCTTCCTGTTTTGCAGTCACATCATGCAGCCCACATCATGCAGCAATTGGTTCCTAATTATTAAATGTATATGGTTAAAAAGTCCCAGTACAGATGAGCAATTGACCTCGTCAGCCTTTTGAGGTTTTCTTTGAAAGATTTTACAGAAACATTTTACATATGTTCTATTTGAAAGATGCTTTTTTGTGGCCCAGGTTTTCTATAGCTCTCTTCCAGTAATTTAACCACACAGTATCGTAACATACATGATCCCCTTTAAAAGAGAAACTTGCCAATATGCAACATAATGGCGGTGTTGAAAAGTTACATAGGAAGACCCTTGACTGATTCACTGTACAATATTCACATATAACACAACAGGGCCAAGAAGATGTCAGAGATCTTATATATTATATTATAATATAATGCTTAAATGCCTGATATGAGGGCATTGTTCCAGATTAAATATATATATATATATATATATATATATATATATATATATATATATATATATATATATATATATACATTTATATATACTGTAAATTAAACCTCATGGTTGCCCCTTAATGATTGAACCCCTTTTACTCTTCTTCCCCAGATGTTGCCATTTTATCAACCTTCCCTCCCTCTAGTCTGATTGCTGCATCCAGCCTTCTAAGCCCCCCTATTATCAATTTGACCCCATTTAATGTTTAACACCTCTAAATAATAATTGCTTGATATTTAATGACTTTTCCTAATTTGACGGGAACAACTGGGCAAACATAAAATTAAGATAATTAAATGGGTATTTTCTAAGATAAAACATATATCTTAAAAAAAAGAAATATATATATTTACTTTATTGTCCCCATTGGGAAATTCTTTCTCTGCATTTGACCCATCCCTGAGGAGCAGTCGGCTGCCTTTAAGGCGCCCGGGGAGCAAATTGGGGTTCAGTATCTTGCTCAAGGATATTTCGACATGTAGACCTTGGGGAAGTGGGGATTCAACCACTGACCTTGTTTTCTCTCGTGTCACACACTTTATGACAGAGAAACAAGGCAGGGCCAAATAAAAAAAAGAAATACATAGAAATGATATAAATCTTTTAAAAACACAATAAAGGCTCTCTTTCCAATTTTTGGTCAATTGCTGAGATTTTATGATGATTTGCATATTGTGGCTCTAATCACTTTCTGGAGATTTAAAATTGCTGGGGTCAAATTGACCCCAAGGATAAATGATGTTAGTAAATTCGAGGATAACAGGAGGGTGAGAGGCAAGGCCCTGGTTTCTGTGTTGCACCAGTGCAATGCATCAAAGCTCCTCTGTGCAGCCTGTGTACACTTATGTCTCCTTTCCTTGTAGCGACGGTGTCACCGCTTCACCTCTTCTCAGCTTCTGCTCTCCTCTGGGGGGAAAGTCTCTTGTGCTCCTCTCCGACAGTCACTCCCCGGTCCTCCCTCATGAATGGAAAACGCGGCTCTTGAAGAATCCCTTCACGTTCTTCTTCTCTGAGCAGCCATTTCTCACTACACCTGACCTTTCGTCTTTTAAGGGAAAACATTTTGCTACCTTGCCCCCGTGTGACACTCATTGTAAATCACTCTGGATAAGAGCACCTGAAAAATGCTAATGCAAAAAGGTAAAGCAGGTGACTGCTAACTCCCGGTATTAATTTTCACTGTAATGTTATACAATATATCGTCTGTATCTCATGCAAACTATGGGTGTCAGTAAGTCGTAGCAATCTAAGGTTGTGTTTGTGGTAATCATGCTTACTTAGCTTATTGATTTTCTTTAGAAGCAGAGGTCAAACAGATAACAGTTTCCAAAGACTCAACAAAATAACTTGCAATGACAGTCACGGTGAAAGTAATCCATTTAATGTGGAGTGTGTGTGTATGTGTGTGTGTGTGTGTGTGTGTATATACGGTTCGTGTGCATATTCAGGGTGTTGTATATGTGGTGATGAGCAGTTATGAGCATACTTGTGTGTGTCCTTAAACACAAGCATGTGTGTGTGTGTGTGTGTACTTAAGCAATGATAAATGCATAGCAACGTCTGACGTCCACCCCTAAACCCACATGAAAATCGATATGTGTATAATCTGACTGGGGAATTTCCCCTGGCAGTATCAAAACCAGTCATTTACCCTTCATAAAGTGGTTATGTGATGTACTGCTTCACACACTCTCTCACACACACACATACAGTGAGGCCAGTCTTCTGATGGTAGCCTTGCTGAAGTGCTCCTTTTGGTTTTTGGGTCACGTTCAAGGCTGAAGTGTTTTGCCTCGGTGTTGTTGACTGTTTATAAATGGGATGTGTTGGTACGTGTGCACAGTTAATGACATGGGTGCTGCCTTTGGTCTCGCCACACAAACAGCCAACCACAAGCCGGAGGAAGTACAGACAGGGAATCTTAAACTTGTTTATCTATTCTGTTTTATTCTGTTCTATTACATTATGTTCTACTTTGTTGGGTTCTTTTCTAACCAGGTATGGTCCATTATTCACTCTTCTATTCTATTGTGTTCTATTCTATTTAAATGTGTTTTTATGATTCTGTTCTGGTCTTATCTGTTTTATTGAGCTCTATTTTATTTGTTTATTTATTTTCTGTTGCGTTCTCCTCTGTTCTATTTATACATTTGTATTTAATTCATTCTCCTGTCAACACTCTGTTCTGTTCTCTTATATTCTATGCCGTACTGTTCTTTTCTACACCAGGGGTGTGCAGCATCATAAGGTTCATGATCATACCAGCAGCTGGTGTGAGGTCTAAATAACAATAGAGACGAGCTACATTGGTTTAGTGTGGCATAACCAAATCAGTGACAAGTTGGATTTCACTTTCCACACATACCACAGAAATCAGTGACAAGTTGGATTTCACTTTCCACACATAACACAGAGTAATGAAATGACAGAGGAGGCCATGTTTGTAGTCGTTTGCTATTCTGCCAAAAGCAAGGCCAACATATTGACATTTTGTTTGTCTAATAGATCTAATTTCTTTCGACTTATATACCTTTATGTGTTGTTCTATGTTCCTGAAATTAATAATCATTACCTATGGTCATTATTAGTAGTAGTGGTCGTGTTACTTACCCCCATTCTATCGTGTTGTATCCTATTTTCCCAATTGCTCTGGTTCTTGGAAGAAAAAGCCAACTCCAGCTTGAATATGACATCATCTGAAAGGCTACACATATGATAGTACACCATGAAACTATTGTTAGTTGGTATTCTAAACATGTTGAATAAAATCAAAGGACTGATGCGTGGATGTGTGTGCGACCTGTGAATTCTCCTACCCTCCCTTACCTCAGTCTTTTATCATGTTTCCCATTTTATTTCCTTCTCTTTGTCTCCCCCTCCCACTCTATCTCTTAAATGATTTAGTATCTAGTGATTAATGATGGCCATTAGAGGCTTCAATATCAATGTGTCTGAGAGTTCACCAGATACAGCCCACATAGCATCTGGCCAGCCGTGCGTGTGCGTTTGTGTGTGTGTCTGTGTTACTTTCAGTGTGTTACTGTTCCTGTGTGTCCCAAAATTACCCTCTAGCGAAAGCAGATAAGCACACATTGAATACATTTCCTATTGGCTTATTTGTGCACAAACGCACACACATTCATAGGCATGTACTGTATGCCAGGGTGTTTATTAAAAATGTAATCAAGGTTCGGGCATCTAGAAATGCCACAACAGTAATTTGTTTACTGTCATCATTATCTCCAAATAATGAACAAAGCTGAAGTTTTATCCTTTGAATTCCTGAAATAACATGGCCTCAATTACTGTTACGCCAACCGAATTGTGAACTCCTTTTAATGGCAAGCAGTGAAATCACAACAAAGCAAAGCTGGCAGCTCTGTTAAATGTGTTTAATGACGGGTGAACATAGTTTAGAGAGACATGAAAATAATTTTATATACATATCTTGGGAAACTTCTCACATAACCTGCAGATCAACATTTAGTCTTCAATTTAAGTTATGTGAAATTTAAGTTAAATTAGGTTATGTGTAAATTTAAGTTATGTGTTCTTTTTTTTCTTTCTTTCTTTCTTTTTTTTATTGATCGGGTTTAGTATGGCTTACTGGCCTGTAATTCTAAGGGTATAAAGTGATTAAAGATGAAATCAGAAGTGAGTACAGTATTTTAAAGAGACATTTGACCCCGCAGGAAAGTAATCTGAATATAAATACATTGAAATTTCACTTGTAAGCCTGAGAACAAGATAAAAATGCTCAATAAACTTCACAGCCATGACGGTGAATTAATTTTTGTACCTTGCAGGCTGTTGTTGGTACACCATGAAGAACAGTATTGTCCTCTCCGTGTGCCTGATAAGAGGATTTGAGAGGTTTATGGCAACAATACTTTACACATACTATAATCCTCCATATTTATTGTCTACTTTTTACCTCCATCCTACTTGGCCCTGTGACTTTTAGGTTTATATATATGTTATTGTTGTTTTTTTCCTCACTGGATCGCACCGACATAATATGCTGGATTTCAATTGAACCATTGCCTTTGGGTTCGTAAGAGAACTGTGCAAATGGAAGACCGAACATAAAAACTAGTTTTTATAGTGAAATCTCATATATCTGCTGCCTTCAATTGGTTTGGTTTTACTGGATGAACAGAGTATATGAAAAGGTTTGTTTCAAAATGGAGAACAAGGCTGAAACGAAATCACTTTATGGGTAAATTTTCAGATATATCATCAAATAAATAAAAATAAAATAATATTGCTTCTAAAAATAGAAATTTAGATGCTAGCGGATGGTAAAACTACATTTTTTTCTCTTTTGTGAAAAGCTTTCTTCCTGTTTTAACCACTTCCTGTGAAAAGCCAGAAATGATTCTTTGATTCCACAGTTAACTACACCAGCCCATATGCTCAGACATAATTGGCAGGCAGTGTTTGATTTATGTCAAGTCTCCTTTTAAAATCATTAAAACTGTCGATTTGCTCCGTCCAAAGGGGCCCTGTTTTAACAATACACAGCTGTTACGACTGTCAAGAAACCACATACACTAATCATGCCTGAAAATGGAACAGGCCATACGTTTCAAAAGTCGATATTTTACGAAAACTCTCTCTTTCTTGACTTTGCATGTGGTTTCCATGACGCATTAGAGGAGCATCTCTCTCCCTCTTCATCCGATGTGAGCACATCACTCTCCTGCTCCTCTTTGACCACACTCCTCTGTAATTTTACCTATGATTCATGCTCTGATTGAATATCCCATCTGTTGCATGGACCCATATCCGTGTTCTTTAGCCATGTGGCGATGAGGTAATGTTCTGGGCGCTTGGCTAAGTCGAAATATTCCTTATCAGAACAGCTAGACTTTCTTTTTGCTTCGAGTTAGGCTGCTGCTTTCCTACATTTCCCATGGTGCCTTTCCACAAGTCTTAGAAAATCTGAAAATATATTTGAATTGAATATTTGAGAGTTTTATATTCAGGGGGCATTGAAACAACCTTTTTTTTCAGTAACAAAAAACTTATAACCCTATTCAAAGAGCAATGCGGCTTCAGCTGCACTGTCAGTCAAGGAGTAGATATCTATTTAGCCGTTAGGATGAATTTCTCTCTGTTTTACACTGGTAAGTCAGCTAAAAATGATGAACTCCATTATGGCCACTGTGGAATTATCTTGTCTTTATCTTATCTTGCCTAGAGCTGGCTAGTTCTCCTTAAAATGAGAAGAAGAAAATACATTATACATTAAAACGGGTCCTGGTGTGCAAAGGGCAGTGTTTTTTTAGATATATATTTGATTTTTAGGTGCACCATATTATCCAAAAGTATGTGGACAGTCCTGTTCTATCCTTCCTGTTCATCCTCATGGGTACAACAATACTGTGAAGAAGTAGACATTTGTCAATTCAGTTGATCGGGATAAATATTAAGTTGGACACACAGTAAGGACAGTTTAGAAGACAAAAAATGTAGCTGGAACTTCTCCTTCATTGGCCGTCATATTTCCCCAACCAAAACCCTTTTGCATTCTCTGTCATGTTCCTTTCTCGAGAGGTCTCCTCTGTCTGTCTCCCTTTTTCTCTCCCTCTGTGTCAATCTATCCCTCCCTGGCCACGGACTGTCACCTTAGGTTTAGAGTGAGGAGCGATGGGAAGGAGAGAAAACTGAAGGAGAAGCATGGGGGAGAGGAGGGAACTATGCACGAGGGGAGGAGGAAAAGATGAGAACAGTATGGGAGCTCGGGATGGCGGTTGAGATGAGGGTTTTAGTGTTTTAAGGGTTTTTTGTGTGCGTGTGTGTGTGTGTGTGTGTTTCTAACCAACATGCACAAAAAGAGACTTAGCATTTGTGTGAAAGTGAATTCTGTGTTTCCGAGCTTACTTTTGTGTCTTTGAGTTTGTTTGTCTGCAAGTCTGTTTTCATGTCTGTGTGTGTCGGCACGCAGCCTCAAAGAGCGGTCCGCGGCAGGAGGTCATTCATGATTTCATCACCCGAGAGCTACATAAAGCTCTCTCAAACACTCCTCCTTTTCTCTCAGCCGCTCTTTGCTTCTTTCCCATGCTCCCTGTCTTTTTTTCAGGTTTTTTTCCTACAGCTTTCTTCACAATGTGTCGTCTCTGCCCTCTCTGCTGCTTTACCGTCCCATCATCTTTAGCGCTCTCCCTCCCATTCTTACCTCTCACATGTGTGGATTTATGCCTCTTTTGCTCTTATCTCCTTCTAGTCTTGTTTGATTTAATCTCCATCCTCTTTCTCTTATTCTTGTCTCGTTCACACGTTGTCTTTAGTTTCTGTCGCCATTCTTTCCTCAGATTGTTTTGTTTTTTTTGGCATTTAATCTTCTCCTCCCTCTCTGTCACTTTTCTGTTACGTTATGCAGGGGCACAACGTAAACCTTTGAATATAAACATTTAAAACCCTCATATAGATGTGTGGCCATAAATACAGAATAATACACAGAAGTGCACATTCCTGGAGAAGGATAAAACCAAAACTACCACAGGAATTAATTCAGCTAGAAATGGTACAGAATGAAAATATATCAATATGTCTTTTTTCATAGTTCAATAAAATAAAGAAGCTATGTCTTGTATAATGTCGAATTTAGTCTGTATTTGATTTAATTTTAATATCTTAGATAATTATATGATTTCTCTCATGTGACCAGGGCAGGGGTTTGTGCAACTGAACCTCAGTAACTGATAGATGGTGTAGTTTGGTTTGGTTTGATCAGTTAAGCAGCTTTCTAAGCCACATTATAAAAGAAGTCAAACTAACTCCACTGACGAGGAGTTAAGAAGTGCTCAGAGCAGAAAATGTCAATTTGGTTCATGTTTCTGAAATCTGATCCCTGTGTATTTGTTGCGTAATGATGTAATTGATTCAAACTGCATGTTGTCAA
Organism: Chaunax sp. Z400; assembly: GCA_037577475.1. Lineage (NCBI taxonomy): Eukaryota > Metazoa > Chordata > Actinopteri > Lophiiformes > Chaunacidae > Chaunax > Chaunax sp. Z400. The sequence continues at coordinate 2,848,639 of CM075199.1, forward strand.
AGCAGAGTTCATATTTACTTTTATTAATCAGGCTACAAAGACTGAATGATCCCCGTGAAGTTGCACAGTGCTTTGAGTTAATGCTCCTCATCCCTTTAGTTAAATGTTGCAGATGGAAGATATTTCTGCTACAATTAGAGAACTATGGGGATGAAATCAACCAAAAGGGAAAGCTCTCATATATTATTTAATATTAACAGTTTTGGATGAAAGATATGGAAAGACATCACCTCTCAACCTCTTCCAGAAAAAGCAGTGCCATACTCAGTTTACTACTTTATTTCCAATGAAATCACATCACTGCTAATGCATGCAAATATTTCCTGAGGTTGAATTTATTTTAAGTCAAAGTATAGGTTTTAATGTGATTGAAAGTAAATTCTAAAGGACGCCTGCATCTGTGCCAAATTTGCATCTGTTTACTCCAAGCCGAGTCGCAAATGTTTTAAATACGTTTTTGATATTCCTCTATAATGCGCTCCCCTCCCCTCTTTTGGCATAAATGCTTTTAATAGCCAGAGATGAAATTAGCAAAGATGCAGAAGCAGAAGTAGTTTTTCATCCAATTACTTGAAAACATTACTTTTTCAGTTGGAACAAGCCTCTGCTGCAAATAGAGGGCCACAGCATATGGCGCCTAAGAGTTTGAAACATGACAAAACCAAAACCTTGCAACTTATTCAAGCTGTGAAATGTGTATGAATATGTATTAATACAAGCTTTACAGGAGTAAGCAATTCAAAAAAGTACAAAAAAAAAGGAAGAAAATGAATGAGTCTTGCACATTTTAAAGAAATCATGTCAGAGAGGGACTTCATTTACCTATTTGAAATTTAATAAAATCTCAAACCTGTTTCTGTATCTTCACAATCACTCCAAGATGTACCTCTCTTTACTCTCTTTACTGGAGTGGTGATGGGTAACACTCTTTCTCAATACCATGCTCATGAGCAGCACATTAAAGATCATAATGTTGAGAGTCACAGTGCCCGATTTCAATAGAATTATAGCAGTGTGTGGAGGTGTGTGAGGCTTTTCTCTCAGAACTGAGACATCAAATGAATGAAGTCTACAACAACTGCCTCTTCTCTATAAACTATAAACATACAACATACTAAAAGGACGGTAGGACTTGTGACTGATGGACTGTCTCACTTCATCTCTTTGCAGTAAATGTAAAAACACGCACACACACACACACACAAACACACACACAGACACACACTTCATTGGCATGCCTATATGCCTGCACATGTCCCGTTGGATCCAAAAAGGCATTTAAAACACTAACAAGGCTTCTATTCACTTTGGCCTCATGCCAACCTGCGGCAAACACACATATACACAAATGCATGCATGCACACACACACACACACACACACACACACACTCTCACACACAGAACAAATAGCGCTTAAGGGACAAGTGCTTGCAGGTTGTGCGGATATAATTAATGCATGCATGATCATACGCACATATGCACACATACAGCTCTGTAAGGGGAGTTCTACAATTACACAGGAATATTTTCATAGAAATTTCCCCAACACCCCACTGACTGACCCCCTGGTGCTGAAAAAACACATGCTCCCCTCTCGCAGACACACACACACACACATATTTTTGTCAGCCGGATGAAATTGCCCTTCAAAGTAACCGCACAATCAACAGCAGCACAGTTCTGACCAAGGACTCACCACAAATTTCAGACTGTGTCCTATGCATATATTTTTGTGTGATTTTGTGTGTGTATGTGTGTGTGTGTGAGTCTGCAGACAGGAGAGAAAAGGTCCTTTCACAGGTGATGTCGGTGGCATTTGTGTGCCACAGCATGGAGCTGTTAGTTGTTAGCTTCATTGACATTTTATGGATTTGGCTTCCATATCCATAAGATGAAAATAATATACCTGGTGGTGAATACCAAGTTGCAAAACAACTAAACATAGCATAAGAACACACAGATACACACACAAGCAAGCAGTTGATAAAATACACAAAAATAAGCCACATTGTTTAAATCTATAGATTGTGGCATTCAACAGGCTAACAGAGACCATGGAGCTAAGTGGCAAAGTGCCAGCAAATTTGTGTGGAAGAGGAAGACTGCTCGGTGATGTAACATGGATTAAATTGATGCAGGTATCAAATTCTTTGGAAAGGTTGACTTTGCAAGTGATTCGTGTGGAAGTAAATGAATTCATCATGTTTGGTTGAGCTCAAAGACGCATTCAGTGTATTTCAGTGAGAAACACTGAGCAAGAAAGAAACTTTGAATTAAGTTCCTTTAAGACGATTAAGAGCATAACAATGAAGGCAAAGGACTTAAGTGGTGTTTCTTTTCCCCCAGACTAACATTTGTAACATACATAGTTTTACGTTTATTCCCCTTTAGGTGTCGTCTCAAAGTTTCTTACCCACTTCCTATTTTGAGTCATAGTGTCAGATTAAACATTGGCAAATCTACATGAGTATCAAACCTCCTTGAATAGATTTCCTCTGCATTGAAGCGCACTGGAGAACAATGAGCTTTTCTCTTTCAACAGTCTCGGTGTAATGGAGAGCAGACCCACGTCGGCTCTCAACCTGCCAGAAACACACTAATGTGTTTATAATGAGGAACAAGTGTATTATGACTCATGCCACAATGAATGAATTTAAAAGTGAATCATTGCTGATATCAGGTCTTTCAATGCACTCCTTTCCTTTTCTCTGCCATATACAGCATTTTGCAAAGGAATGTTTGAGGAAATATGTCATCAGGTTGTGTCTGAGCACAGCAACATTATATTGAATTTTCTTTTTTTAAGGATTTCCTTCAATTCTATTCCAGAATAAAGACAGCATACTTTCTAAAACGTTGTTTGAAGTAACTCATTGTATTATTTATGCACAATTGTAAGTTTACTTTGTTTACTCTGTAGCTAAAACTGGATTGATTAAATCTTTGTTTAAAAAAAAAACTGTATTTAACACTGCACCAAAGAATCTCTGCGCTGCACGGTGTACTCATACAGTAAGTGGAAAATGAGTTTCTTCTCAAATACATCCTATCATTTGTTTAGACAAAAAAAAAATCTGACCTCAGATATCCTGTGTGAAACCAGACAGGAGGTTGTGTTGTTATGAAAAGCTATCTGCAAACCTTTGGCCTTGGCTGCCTCTGCCTATGGCCTTGTCCTGTCCGCTACTGTGTGGGTAAATGATTATATATGCTGCAATGTGTGTGTGTGTGTGTGTGTGTGTGTGTGTGTGTGTGTGTGTGTGTGTGTGTGTGTGTGTGTGTGTGTGTGTGTGTGTGTTTGGGAGTGTATTTAACTCCAGTGGTTCTTAATGGCAACAGGCAGTGGTTAGCCACAGGGAAACTGAGACCATAAACCTCAATATATTCCAAATTCAGTGTAGATGTTCGGAAGTTATCATATTGTTGTTTTCCGAATATTGGCATGCAGTCCTTCAGGAACAAATACAAAAAAACAAATACAAGGGGAATGAAGGGTTGGCATGACAAAAAAAAAAAGAAAAAAAACCTGAGGATACTTTCTCCAGGATGTTACTGTGCCAGAACATAATATTTGCTGTTACAGTATGTAGTAAATGCTACTGACATCAATGTCACCAGACAGAGGCCGTCTTTCACTAAATCTCTAAGGGTTTATTTTACACACTGGGGAAGGGGAAATGGTTTGGGTTTTTTTTTCAGACATTCACTGAAGTGTGACAGGTGTTGTCAAATCCAGGTGCAGTGCAGAAAAGCTGTCCACCTCAAAACCACCTCCACTGACGTCCCCTGGGGTTAATACCAGATGTTAAATGTTAAGGTAAATACGGAGACTCACTTAACGTCTTACAGTACACCAACGTTGAACATCATTATATATGGTAGATGGCATGCTGGCCATCAATGTGATTTATGGATATGATAGCACATAAAGTTTCACTCTTAAGAGAGAAAAAAAACGTTTATTAGATCATATCGATACCATGTCCATATAGTGTGTATCATGTCTTTTGTTGTCACTTTATATAACAGAATAAGACAATGTTACCCAGTGATGAATGAAAATCAAGCAGCCAATTGTCTTGTTAAAATAATCTAAATCCAGCAAAATATTGACTTAAATGAGGAAATCAAAGCTGTTTGATTTTTTAAAAAGTAAACAGCTCCTCATCCTTTCCTGCAGCTCTGTCTCCATCATAGAGCAGCGATGGAAACACCCATGATGTAATCTTTGTAATCTGTTAATCCCATTAATTATCTCACAGCCATTATTCTTCCCGGTCATAATCCCCCCCCACCCCAGAGATCTCCACCACACATATAGACAGAAACCAATGCATGACGTCTGCATGTCTGCACAATTAAACAAAAACAGGAAACCAACTCCAACGTATGAAAGCAAAGCAAAAAACTAAAGACAGTTCAAAAAGTGCAGTCCATGGATGCAAAGTCTTCATCCAGGCCTGGGGCCAAAGCTGGAGAACTGGAGAAAAGTCATGCTTTATTTTATTTATTTATTCAAATGCTAGATGGTTAAAGGATGCTTTTTTTTCATTGCTGTAATGTCTGTCTAAACGAAATTATGTTTTTTAAAACATTTTAACATTATTATTTGACGTAGTAGGACTCAAAAGCTCTCAAATAACATGGCTTTAATATAGTAGTATAGACATTAGGTGAGAAAGAGGCTTTTTGGAGCTGTTGAGAAGGGCTCTTAGCATCAATAACCAATTTTGTCTAAGACATTTTTTTGTTTGCCTTATAGTTACAACTGAAAATGTTCTCTAAAAACTAAGAAAAGCCATTTTGACTATTAATCTACCTTCTCCGGTGTTTTTCTTCACTATTTTCTTCTTCGCTGTGTTTTTTAGTTTACCTGGCAGGATAACATCAGTGGTATCTCTCTGCTCATCATCGAAGCTGTTCTCTAAATTATCACAGGAGGGGTAAAGACAATTGGTAAATGCCATGTAAACATGTCAGTGGCTTCAGAGTGGGTTAAAAAGAGAATTCAAACTTTTTGATTTAACACTTTTTCAAATGGAAAAAACATCAACATAAACATCCCATTCCTTTGTACAGTGCTGTGAAAAACTATTTTTGTGTGTGTGTCATACTAAACTGTGTCGGATCTTCAAACAAAATTTAACATAAAACAAAGGCAACCTGAGAAAACACACAATATAAATTTTAAACAATGATTTTATTGAATGGTGCAAAAAGTTTATCCAATACCTATAAATCTCCAGTGTGAAAAGGTATTTGCCCTCCTGAACAGCTAGGTTTTCCACCTTTAGCAGCAAAAGACTGCAACCAAATGCTTCTGATATCTGGGGGTCAGTCTCTGACATCACTGTGGTGTCATTTTGTCCCACTCTTCTCTGCAGAAGTGCTTCAGTGCAGCCTCACAGGGGGGTTGGTGAACATTTGTTGCTCTTTTCAGGTCCCACCGTAGCATCTCCATGAGGCTCAGGTCTGGACATTGACTAGGCCACTCCTTCCTTATGAGCTATTAAGAGATGGACTTACTAATCATCCTCATTGTCCTGCTGCAGGACCCAGTAGCACTTTAGCTTCAACTCACAGACTGATGACCTGATATTGTCCTTCAGAATTTTCTGGTAGACAGCAGAATTCATGTTTCCCTCAATTATATCAAGTCTCTCTGGCCCTGAAGCAGCAAAGCATTCCCACAACATTACACTCTACGCTTGGCTGAAGGTCATCCAGGTGTGTTGTGACAAAATTCAGACGAGTCTCAATGGTCTTCTGGGTTATGTTGCCACTCTCCCACGGATACCATTTTTGCCCAGTGTCTTTCCAATACCGGAGCCCTGAATACTGACCTTTGTTGAGGTGAGAGAGGCCTGCAGTGATGTTTTCTTTGGATCTTAAGTAACTCCTTGAATTTGCTGTAATCTTGGAGGAATTTTGGAAGGTTGGCCACTTCTGGGAAGGTTCACCATTGTTCCAAGTCTTCTTCATTTGTAGATGATATGACACACTGTGGATCTGTGGAGTCCCTGAGCTTGAGGAATATTTTTAATCCTTCCAAGACCGATGTATTTGAATGTAATTTATTTTTATTTTGGCATATTTGTGCTACTGGTGAGGCCTACTTGCCAACTTTTCCACTGCATCTACAGAGGAACTAATACTATATAATATATGATAGGGCAACCCTGCTCAGGATGTCACCCATCTCATCTTATGAATTATACAGACAAGCACATCTCAGATATGACCCCATATAGGACATGAGCATGTGACCATGTAAATGTACTCGTTGCTTCAAAAAGCGGCTGATGCGGAGACCATTATTCATTCACCCAGACCACTTAGCCTTATTAGTCTACAACAAAAGATTCATATTTCAAACCATAAACAACACAGCCATAACTCAGGCCCAGGCCACTTAATGTTATTGTAAACCAAATATATAATATTTCAAAGAATAAACTAAAACAAACAGACGTTTGATTCCTCCTGTTGGAGTGAGATCCACCCTCATCCCATGTCTTGTCTTACATGTATTGCTGTGCATTGCTGTAAAGGGGGTTTGTTTTGGTTTATCAAATTAATCAAATGGCCTGAAGGGAACAGCCGTCTGTCTACAGGGAGGGATGAAGGAGCGAGAGGATGGAAAAATGAACAAGGGAAGGAAAAGGAGCATGAGAGAATCAGGACTCCAAGAGAATGAAGGCGAAAAAGAGGGAGGAGATGGACAAGAAAAGGAGAGCAGAGCAGGCAAACGTGAGAATGGGTTTGAACGATTTACAAAGTGCATCGCACACATGATGTGAGAGTGATGGAGAGGGACCAGCAGGGCAATTAACAAAAGGAGAGGCACTAAGTGAGTCAGAAATAGCACATGGATATTACATTTTGGATGGGAGAGAAAGGAAAAGATGGAAATGCAGAGAAAGAGGAGGGAAAAAAAGAGAAAATAAGGGAAAAAAGAGAAGCAAAAAAAGTCTTTTAATGATTGTCTAGGTGATCAGTTCTTGTTGGTATTTCTGGCCTCCAGGCCTTGAATCTGTCCAGAATCAGTTCATATAATAACACACCATCACTCATGCACTAATGACAAGCTAACTCTCTCTTTGTGTGAGATTGTATACATGTTTTTATCTATTTGGTTTGTGTAGCTTTTAGTACATACAAAACCAAGAAATCAATGTTTGTTGATCTCTTTCTTTTAATACTCATGGGTCCTTTTGTGTTTATGTTGCAACATCACACAGTTGCTACTTTGGTCATTTTAGCAGAGAACAAACTAAACGTGTTTGCATAAAAAAAAACTTTTAAATATTGAAATTTTGCACTCATTTTTGCACTTCAGATTAAAATAGGGCCTTAAAGTGTTAACTAAAACCGTACCAGATGACGGTTGATATTAATTAAATGGATACATTTAACATGAGTAATCAAATAGCTAATGTTGTGATTGACAGACTATTATTGCCATCCTCATTTTCTACGTAATTGCTCTTGTCTCCATCGATTAAATTAGGAGCTGTCAATATCCGATCTGACAGCTGTGTCTGCGAGTCTTTTGTTTTGCGTCGCCCGAGCCTTTGTTGAGATTTTTATGGACCGTAAATACTGTTGATTGGAAAATGAAGGGGATCTGGTTCGGATTATTCCATTTGATTGTGGATTTCATGGACTTCATTGGTTCTTAATTTCTTCCCCACATGGTGTGCTCAGTGTGCGTTTGTTTGTGTTAACCTTGTCTGTGGTTACACACAAGACACACACACACATGCAGACAATATCTCATACACTCCCCCCCCCTCCGTTCACTTGAATTTGACAGAGTCCTCCATAATTAGTTTGGCAAAGACAGCAGTTCTGTTTAATGGAGTGAAATTATTTCCCCGCATCAGCACAGAGGTTTGGAAAAGTTCATCCAACCGCTCAATATCTCTAGACCCCGACTTTGTGTGTGTTTACTTCTGCATGTAGACAACTGTGTGTGACTGGATCTGCTCTCGTGTGAATGTGTGTGCAGATCTATTTTGAATGAGATAATGACTTATTGATCTGACGACAAATTAATTTGTCACCATGGAAGGTTGCCTGATGGTTAGAGCGTGACGCGTTTCTTCCTCTCCTTCACTTTAGGTTTAACTCTCTGCTGCTCCTCCAGGCTCCAGTTTCACTTTTAATACCTCTGAATGCCTTTCTTTTCTTTTTTTTTTCTTCTGTAATCCTCCGTCTCCGCCTTGATGTGGGTGCGCTGGGATAGCTGAGGAAAAGCAATCTGTCTTGTGTGATTTCTGTGGCCAGAAGTCAAAGTTCCATGCAGCGATAGCCATTGTTTAAGTCCCCACATCCTGCGTCTATCCCAGTTTTCTCCTCTTGACCATATAACTGCTGTGGATGGCCACCATATCCTGCAGCTATCATTCATGGTTACTGCAGCTGTTTCCAAATGATTCCTCATGAGGACACGGAAAGAGTTCAAATGTTTTCATTAAATAAATCACTTAAAGCCAAATACCAATTTTAAGATTTGTTTAAATCATTTTGTTGGCTTTCAGTGTACTACTTTAGTCTTTTATGAGTGATTATCATAGCCTTTATGTTATCCTCCCTTTTAGTAGTTCTAAAAAAAAAAAAGAAAAGTTGTTTGCATAGGAGGCTTTATATAAATACATTCCTGATATATCATGATTCATGATAATGTCTTCACACAGTGCCTCTTATGAAAACCACAGTAGCTCAGCGTTATGTTGGGAGCTTCTTATTAAACTAGTGTGCAAGTGAAGCTGCATGGCAGGCATCTCTTTATCACTGATCTGACAAACTTTGTGTTCTTGTGAACACATGACCTCTTGACCTACACTAAGGGTTATTCTGTGATCACAGAACAGTGATGTCACGATAACTCAAAAACAAAGCTTGGTTTGTTGAGATTATAAAATTATGGTGTCATTATAATTACAAACCTACTATATGGTCCATACTTTTTTCTATTTTATGAACAAGCATAAGGAATAAAATGCTGTTCTTCTGACTAGCAGGTTTCATTTAGGGCTATAGTGATTGCTTGTTTTATCATATATTCCATCAATTATTCTTTTGTGATTTTTATAATCAATAAAATGTCAGAAAATGGTGGAGCATCTCTTCAAATTCCTTTTATTGTCCCCCAAAAGTCCAAAACCTCAAAGTATTTTACTTTTCAAATACATATAATGAAGAAAAGCCACTTGGTATTTTCCTTAATACATTATTTGAATAATTAATCAGTCATAGTTAGGATTGGAGCTACTTAATGTTTCAGGAATCTTAAAGTTTGGACACTGATCTCAGTTTCAGTCCAACTTTAGGATCAAGATCTTGAACCCAGGTGTGTTATTCATCCAAGAATGATCAGATCTACCGGTCAGTATGATGAAATGTTCTCCTAAACAGCGTGTCAAATTAGGAGTTGTATTAGCCGCTGCATGTGTGAAAACTGTGTCCCTCTTGGTTTGTGAAGGGGGTGCTGTTGTCTGATTTTTCTAAAGGAGATTAATGAAAGGAGTACAAACAGCGAAGGAGGGCACAGACGGGGGGGATGAGAGAGAGGCCGCAAGGGAGGGAGTGGATGGGCAGGAGTGATGTAGTGGTGTGTGTGTGTGTGTGTGTGTGTGTGTGTGTGTGTGTGTGTGTGTGTGTGTGTGTGTGTGTGTGTGTGTGTGTGTGTTGGTTGGGGAGTCCTCTGTGAAGTCCATTCATGCGCTGCTGAATCCATGGAATTCTTTCTCTCTCTCTCTCTCTGTTCTTTTTCCCTGTTTCTTTCAGAAATTCTCTTTCCCTTACAGACTCTTTCTCTCACTCTCTCTCTCTCTCACTCTCTCTCTCTCCATCATCTGGTCATTCTCTCTCTCTCTCTCTGCTTGTCTCTCCTTTATTGTATCTTTCCCTCTCTCTCTCTGCATTCCTCCTGTCTTGCCTGTCACGGCCTTATGTCTGTGATGTCATTCAAGACAAAGAAGGCAAGCTTGCCTGGAATGTGAGAGCGACAGAGTGGAGGACAGTGAGAGAATCAGAGAAAGGGAAAAGTTAAAGAGAGAAAGAAACTTGGAGATAGAATATGAAAAGCCAAGACAGAGAATTGCAGGAGAATATGTGTATTTGATTTTTTTATATGCATAAATAGCCTGAATTTAAAATAACATACAAATTCTGTTCTCCGGTTGAGTGAACATTTTGTGAGGAGAAAATCATAAAAATATTTGGGTTAACCAAAGAAATTGTCGCACATTATTTAGACGTAGGCTGGGCTTGGGTGTGCATGAAATAATACATGACTCAGGCAGGTTGATTAAATTTTATCTCAACTAAAGAACAAATAGAACTGATTTAGGGGCAGTAAAGTTTGAAGTTATTTGCATTTTGCCAGCATTTTCATAATTTCTTAAATAAAGCAATAGAACTTAAATTGAACTTTTAAAAAGTAACTTTGTTCTGACAAATTAAAAATTGCAAACTGATTGAATGTGAATGTCTTCTAATTATCATAAAATAATGATCTTAATTTAAAAAGCAAAATGGTGTTAAAGTGCTTCACATAAGATGACAGATTAAATATGATAACAAAAGGAAATGTCAAAATAAAGCTATAAAACTAATTAGACCAGAATAGATTTAGATACACAGAGTCACGTAAAAGAAATAATGATATCCGCTCTGTGTCTCTCAATATCCCTGATAGTGGCACCAAAACTTTGACATTTTATTTTTATCCATCATAAAGAAACCAAACAGGTTTGGTGGTGATTTGCTGTGATTTGGCAAAAACCAAAATGTTTAGGTTGCAGATAAAGTAAATGGTGCAACTCTCTGTTAAGTTACCATGGGACTAGATAGTGATGCGTTCCCTATGTCAGATCTCGTCAAAGGCATTATCTCACATTGACAATGATGTGACTTGTATGAATGCATCACGTTCCCATAACAAAGATGTCTGTGAATAAGAAAAATGCATTCAAAGATCTAAAAAAAAAAAAAATCTAGGGGTCAATTTGTCAAGAAATTTGGCCAATTTCCTCCCAGCTTCCTTTAGCTGCTGCTGTTGCTGGGGAACTCTTTCCTGTCGGGTGCTTGAGAACTATTTTGATTCTCTGGGAAAATGAGTGACAGTGGTCTTTCGTCCTACGCCGCACTGGTATGCATGTTCTCACATACCAATTTTGCCATTTGTGTGCACAAGTGAATGAACTGATATGGAACACAGCAAAGTTCCCAAGGTTGTCAAGCAGCCAGTGAGGGAAGAAATGGATGAAATAAACACATAAACATTTCTGCATGTTGCCTAAATCTTCACAAGGTTTTTGACAAGGTAAGAAAGAATGTGGAAACAACATGAAATGACAAGAGGTGGCAAATCTAGCTTAAGAGAAGGAGGGAAGATAAAAAAAAGTATGATCAAATGAAAAAAACAAGAGAGCAGAGAGGAGTGCAAGGACGTTTAGTGATGGGAGGAAAGAGGACAGGTAGAGGGGCCAAGGAGAGAGGAGACAGAAACTGTAAATAAAAGTGAATTGAATATTCTCTCTGTGGCAGCATCAATTTGTGTGTCCCAGTGGCAGAATATTTATGTCACACACACACACACACACACACACACACACACACACACACACACACACACACTTGTGTGGAGCCTGACCTCTCTACAGAGGCCTGTCCGTCAGACAGACTCACTGATGGATGAAGCTGTCAGTGCCTGTGTGTCTCGCTTATCAGGCATCCCAGTGCCCCTCTCTGTAGACCACACACCCCTCGCTGTAGGCCGTATACACACACACACACACACACACACACACACACACACACACACCGGCGTGACTTCACACAGATTTGAGCACACTCTGAGAGTCTTGCAGAAAGGAAGGAACAGCTTAAAAGATCGAAGGTAGATGGTGAGGAAATCGGTAAGCTGCAGATGATTCTGTTTCATGCCGGACAAAAAGAGAACGGCGGAGGCGGTGAAGGCTTTGGGCTGCAGTGATATGGAACTGATCAGTTTCATGTGTTGCTTTAGTCAACAAAGACTGTCAGAATAGAAAGACAATAGACGGAATGTGGAAAGCAAAACAGCCACAGTGTTTTCCCTACTTAGTGCGCACATTACATTTACAAATTGCAGAATATAATAGAATTGTATTCTCTTTCAGAGGTCAGACAGACTGCTGTAGGATGTGGTAGCTTAAGGCAGGGACAGGAGATCTGGGGAGGTGGATAACGTCTACCAGAAGAGCAGAAAAGTGCCTCCTTGTAACTCCAACGCTTTGCCTACATTCATCTGTCAAGCCTTCAGTTAAATTTTCTGCATGTGTGGCAAAGCTAACATTAGATGTTGACGTCAGTACCTCTTAGCCATAGACTGGCTTCCTGTTGCACCACCATATCTGTTTGTTTTTTCTATTGATAAACCTGAAAAAATATTTAACCTGTCAGAGCTGAACTGAGTAATGACACTTATGTAATGCAACAAACTACTTAAATAATGGGTAGTTTAATGCATTTTTCAAGTAACTTGGCCAACACCTTAAAATCAGAGTAGAACCTTGTTGTTTGTTGACTCCAGTTTCAGACACACACTGTAAGTGTCAGGATTCACAAAAGCAGGACCCAAAAATGCAGACAACACAGGGGCAGAGTGCAGTTTGAGAGTTCCTAATTTGATTAAATCAAAGTTCAAATGTAACATAAAAGTCCACAACAGGGCAAAATCCACAACAAAGGTCAAAATTCCAAAAAGAGCAAAAGGCAAAATAATATCCAAAAGACAGGTAAAATACAACAGAGAGAAAACTTATGGAGGAGCACAGGGAAGAACACTGGAGGAACATGAGAACAGACATTGACGAGACATTGACAACGAACTGACAACTCACAGAGGGAATCACACAGACCAAATACACTAGGTTAACGAGGGAATGACACAGAGGTGACACAGGGAAGAGGAGACAATCAATAACAGGTGGAGACAATCAGACAACCACACACTGGAGGGAAAATATATTAAAGGGGACACAAGGAGGATACAGCAATAAACTAATAGACAGAGAATACATGAGCAAAGAGAAAGGGAACAAACTGGAACTAAACACAGAGACTAAAACACAGACAGGAACCAAAGGAGTAAAACAGATCATAAGAAACACAGGAAAGCAAGAGCACAAGAATAAGGCTACAAAATAAAACAGGAAACAGTGGCACTAATTCATGAAATGAACCTTACAGAATAAGAGGAACCAAAAACTAGGATGAGATTCGTGAATCGAAAAGAGATATGGTCAAAATAACATGGTTATTTTTCCCTGCTCACGGCAATCAAACTGGGAAGCGATTGTTGCTGCTCTCCAAATCTCACATTTCATTTCTTTACCTGCTGTCGTTGTTCAGTCATTTTGACGTGAGAAAGCAAACCCAAGCCTCATTTATTTTACGTCATCAAATTAGGAACTTGAGAAGTGGTGAATCACATCATCGCTCTAAACAATTCATACCAATTACAACCACTTCATACTTTAAGGAAAAGAGTAATCAAATAGCAAGTATTTCAGGATCAGATCATCTGCATATGAAAATTGCAGTTGTCTAGTTTTAATTATAAGAAGCCTGTAGAGTAATACCTTCTTTCTTTTTTTTCAAATCCTCTTACTCTTCACCTATAGTGGCCATGAGTCATCATGACACTCTTTATGTATAGAGGAATTATTAAACCAGGATGACCTCATCTCAGTAACACTGCAGGACACCTCACCTCTGTTACGCACTGTGCTCTGTTTACATCAGTTGTATAGAATCATTGCCTGGGCTGTAGCTTGTAAAGCTTAATTATATCCCCCTATTTATTGAAGGAGGCCTTGAGGGAACAGCATGGGAATATGGTTAAAAAAGTACTTAATGCTGATAAGTAACAGCAACACTTATTCCTATGCACAGTGAATTATGTATACAATGTGTAAAACGAACTGTCATCATAATTCTTTACAATTTTCCATGTGAGTGTTTCTGGGCGGACTCTGCAGGCTCTCATCTTCTCTCTTCTTTACTCTCTCAGGTAGTTGGCATTGTGCTGCATCTTTGTGTGTGTGTGTGTGTGTGTGTGTGTGTGTGTGTGTGTGTGTGTGTGTGTGTGTGTGTGTGTGGATGGGCATGCTCTCCTATACATTCCTGTGTGGCTCACCCACAGAGCAGTAAATTCTGTTATCCTCGGGGGTCTGGCTGCGCGAGGATTACACCAGCGTCCCACTCTGGTTTTAAAACACAAACAAACACAGGGACACACACATCAAATCCGGTGCACGAAAACACACATGGACCCAGCCTACCTGCACAACACACACTCTCAGGTACACACACTTTCACACACACCGGCTTGGCTTTGCTACGGCTCCGCTTTTCAATTTTCAGCTCAATTACATTCCACTGTTACCTGTTCTAAACCAAGATCCCTTTTTCCCCTCAGGACACACACACACACACACACACACACACACACACACACATATATTTAACGGCACGGTGTCCCACTTAAGCCCGAGATTGTGTGGCTTCCTCAACTTTGATTCAAAGTGAGAATCGTTTGGAGACTTTTAAGAACTTTTCTGTTTCTGTTTACTCTCTGTAGAAGAGAGGAGGTTGAAGTTTAAGAAGGTGGGATTGTACGGAAATAGACTTTCACCATTTCTCTAGAAAGAGCAAGCCTTCAGTTAATAAAAATCATAATGTGCTAAATCACATCAGCAAATGCTCTCCCCCTTAATTCCTTTGCCTTCAAGGCTTTACAGTGCACCAAGAGCGCCCCTTCAAGGCCAGAGTAAAACCTCCTGCTATTTTAGGGGATAAAGGACTGATCACAGCGCAATACACTTCAAATTAAAAGTTCAGATTATGTTTACAAACCACAACTGTAACAGGAGAGAAATGTGTGGCACGCTGTCAGAATTACTAATAATAAAAGTCTGACAATAAATCTCAAAGTGAAAAATATGTTTCAAATTTAGAACTTCCTTCGATAAAACAAAGCCAGGAGAGGAGCCGTATTTTTTTAATGCATGTCTGCTTTCATTTAAATTGTCATAATGGAGCAAATGCAGCTGCAACAAAAGAACATGGTGCAACATGGTTAAATGTAGTATTATTATATTCCATAAAAGTTATGTTTCCCAAATCAGTGTCCATGCATGCTATGACTTCATTATAGATTTGCTTTAAAAGTCTTGGAAAAGACTACTTGATACACACACACACACACACACACACACACACACACACACACACACACACACACCCTGGTCCTAATAGCATTGCAGGCGAGCATACAAAGAGAACAAACAGCCATGTAATGTGGTGGTTCGGTCTCATTGACACAGGGCACTGGAATGCAACATAGGGGGGTGAGGGGATGTGGTGTGTCCATGTATGTGTGTGTGTGTGTGTGTGTGTGTGTGTGTGTGTGTGTGTGTGTGTGTGTGTGTGTGTGCCATCATGTCAGATTATCCTAATGGTTAGCATTACTGAGAACTGACAGCAAGAGGAAGGAACAATGAGTGTCATTTATCCTCTTTTTCTCCCTCTTGCCCACTCACTTTCTATTTTAGCTCTGTTCCTCGCTTTTAATCTCTGACCCCTCCTTCACCTCCCCCCACGTCTCCCTCACCGTCTCCCTGCCTCCCCCTGAATGGGTTTTATGCCCACATAGAGTGGAAATTTGTCTGTAGATGAGAATAGACTTTAATAAAAAATTTCCTGACAAGATTTTCCATTGCTGGCATATGTTTGGGATGACACACACACTTGGAATCGCACATGATTCAGCAATCCAACACCATTAAAAACAGATTGGCTGATAAAATATAATGACAGGTTTCCATCTCACAGCCCTCTAATATAGCGGTGGTGCCGAGTGCCAATAAAGCTGTTTGTAATCAACAAATGACAGGTCCTGGAGGGTTTGACGTTGCTGAAACCCATGATTTGACCAGACCGCAGGAATAAAAAGGGTAGGGAGGACGTGAAACAGAGAGGGTCGGGAAGTGATGGGAAAAGGATGACTGAGGAGACAAAATCAAGAGAAACAGGTATAAAAACAGACCAGAAAGGAGACTGTGAGAGAGATCGAAGGAATGAAATGATATGCGTTGTTCTCTCCCCTGCCTCCAACCATTCCCTCTGACTCTGAAGGAGAAAACTATTGATCTGTGTGATAAACCAGGCACTTGGTGCTTGAAAAAATAACTCTACAACACTGACTTTTAAACTAGGGACTGGCATCAAAATCCCCACAGCCCCAGTAGTATTTTACAGCCGACATATATATATATTATCGATAGATAGATAGATAGATAGAGAGAGAGAGTGATTGAGATGCTTTTTTTTCATTTCTTCTAATTATTATTACTACTATTAAGGCAGATGCACACAGGCAGTGTGGTTACACTCTTTTACACCTAAGGCACAAGATGACTGTAGGGAAAAAGTTAATAGACTACGTGTCAGCTACAGAAATTCTGTTTTTTTTTTGTAAAATAAATCTTTTACCTCTGCAAGGCTTTGAAAAGCAATCCAAACAACAGAATCTGAGAAGGGAACATCAGTGTTTGATTTAACCACAAACCTGTGACACGGGGCCCTGAGTCAGATTCAATCTAAGACAAGCACAAGCCTATAGACGGAATAGCTGTCCTAGGAATTTAATAAAGTTGAATTCAACAAGTTGTAAATCCTTCAGAGAGGAAGAAGAAAAAAAAGCTCATAAATTATGTTTAATGTTTGCGATTTTTGCTCAGATCTCTCCACACTTTGCCACAATACAAAATCAACTTCAGGAGGTGGAATGTTTGAAGTTGTAGATGAATTAAAGTAAGGGCAATACAGTATTCTAGGAAAAACATACATCACTTCAACCCATCACTCTTGTCCTTTTGGTTCGCTCAAAACTGAGGCAGCTTAAGAGTTTGTTTCTATTCGCTGTTGAAAACTCAGCTTGCTGGAGTTCCTCCGCACAAAATGCTGCTTATAGGGAATGCGCTCACTGTTTGTGACTTAAATCAAGCATGTAAACTTCTACCTGCCTTATTGCCTCCGTATAGCTCTCCTTCCCTGCATTTTTCTTCCCTCTAGGTTTGGGAAGTTTGAGATATTTTCGCTCAAAGATGAGGGCATTGAATGTTATGATTAGACTATCTGCCTTGGAATCTCCAAAGAAGGACATGTTACAATGTATTAGATGGAATGCATCATTTATTCTCCATGCATCATGTTCTTGCTCTGTGTTGACAAGCAATAAATCACATGGGTGACCAGGTTATTCTCCTACCAGCAGACTTTAATTAACAACTGTGGAAGGAAAGTTCACGTCAAACTTTTTATTGTATATGGATGCACACAAACGTACAAAGTTGTTTAACTATCACGCCATCAATTACACACAGTATAATGGAGAATAAATGCTGCGAGGTTTGCAGAGGTGCAAAGAATACTGTCTCTTTTTGTTATTGGATTTTGTCTGTTGTGTTCTAGTCCGCTCTCTCCTTTCAGGCAGTCCCTGTTTTTTGCGCAGCCGCCTCTTTGCCCTTTTTCTGTCGCGATATATATGTGTATCTAAAGGTTTCAGACTGTGCAGAACGAGCCTTTGTTCCATCACAGTAATGTGACACCTTTCATGCCTCCATAAAGAATGCATGGTGTAAAAAGACAGCACAGTGCTCCTGCACAAAGCAACTGGCTGAATTTACAATGATAGCCCCAAGCTATTACTGCCGAGACGCTTTTGATTTCGCTCCGTCTCTCTGTCTGTCTGTCTGTCCGAATTTGAAACTGACAACTAAATTTAAAGGAGTCAGCTGTTTGGATTTAGACATCTGGGATTCCGGTGGTACCCGTCTGTCTTTGAGTGATGGCGGACTGACACCTCTGATTGGTCAATCCCAGACTGTCACTCCTTTCACCACCACGGACAACGCAGCTAAGAGGCAATTGTCGTGGCGGTGACAGAGCCTCAAGCTATTATTGCCACGGCGACACAGAGTTTCACCTCTCAGTGAGACTAGAGACGTCTCAACTCAACAGCATTAACACACTCGCATCTCAATGTTGCACAGTAAAGCACTGCCTACTGCTCAGTAGTACCGAAAGGGTTTTCTGTGATAGAATGGCAATCTCTACTTTCATTAGTGTGCTGGCATTATGTTAACAACAATAGCTTCCCTCCTTCTTATTCCTTTCACCCACAACTTTCTTAAAGTGTCTCATCCAACATCAATGTGATGCACCTCACCCTTTGTTTCAGTAAAGACTTGGAGAGAGTGTCTGACGTTCTTACTGAGGTCGTACTGAGGCAGAAAAAAGACGAGGCAGAGTCTGCATTTCTTCTCTCAAGTGCAATAAAGGTCGACATTGAAAGTGATGAGAATTTGACCTGCACCTGACACACAAGGTGATTGGCAAATTGGTCAGATAGGTGGCAAGGAAAGAGCAGAGGTAGAAAAAATAATTGGACTGGCTTCCATCTCCCACTTGGAAAGTGAAAAATGATGACTATTGATACCTTAGGTGTTGAGTGTCACCCAGCATTACTTATGGTGTGACAGGGTGCTAGACTCAATCCCGTTAGCCAAAGTGTTTAACCTGCTGCAGTGTCCCTGACAAAGACAATTAAGGCCTAACCAGGTCCTGTTCTGAGAAGGTGGAGGATCATTTGATCCTTTCTTAAAGAAAAAGATCCCTTTCACTTTGGCAATTGGTTATTTCTTAGGTAAAAATCCCAAATTATTTTGTTTTACTCCTTTTGTTTGTCCTTGCAATGACTAATGTCAGTGGAGAAGAAGAATGTGAGGCTACAGCTTGAAAAATTCAATTCTCGCTTGCACCAAGAGGATTATGAACAATCCCTCATGAGTGGCGTTGTGCTCTTTCCTGGCATTCTTCAATGACTGTCATGATGAAAAGCATGTAAGGAATGGCTGGCCTCTCATCAACTTCTGGGCAGCTGTGGCTCAGGAGGTAGAGCGGTCGTTCATGGAACGAAAAGTCGGTGTTTCGATCCCCAACCCATGCAAGTCTACAAGTCGAAGTAAGATACTGAACCCCAATTTGCTCCCCGGGCGCCGTAAAGGCAGCCCACTGTTCCTCAGGGAGTGGTAAAATGCAAATCTTATCTTAACTTCTGGATTCAATCCTACTGAAATGAGGTCTGAGGCAAGCTAAGTACAATCAGAAGAATCAAATCACATAAAAATATGAATAGCTTTAAATCTTAATGCATTTATTTCTTTTGATTGTGAGTGTTTTTATTCTACATAGAGGCACTCTCCTCGAGCATTAGGATGTGAAACAGCCATTGCTGTGAATATTGAAGAGTAAAGACGGGCAGAAAATTAGTCATTTTGTCTCAAAAAAGAACAAAATAGAGACAAGTGGAAAGAGACCACTGTGCAATTTAAGAATTAATTTTCCTGCTAGGAGGTAAAAGCTGTCTCTCAAAAAACAAATTCTTATTCTAATACTGCAGGTAAGACTTTGCTACTCTACGTCTTATGCAATGCAACATTAAACAATGAATATTAGGTAGTAATCATTCATTGAGCCTTTCCATTTCATACTTGTGTTATCATATTAAAATGCATGCAACAGTAGATAGATATGTCAGTTATCCCATAAGTAGGAATGTGTTTCCTTAATGCAGATTGTTTCCCTGTTTCCATCGTATGTACCTTTCAGAAAAAGCTGCAGGTTGTGCATCCATCACTCCATCCTCCAATTAATAGAGGAATAAGAAATGTGGTACCAAACGACACAGGTCCTTATTATTGCTTCAGATTAGAATTAGTATTATATTTAATCAGGCAGTAAATTTCCATCCACGTATCAAACGTCCACAGAAGCATTGCTAACCTCGCTCTACCTCTAAATCTAATTTAAATTGGCTTCTCACTAACTTCAGGATTCATTTTGAAAGTTTTTTTTTTTCGTTTATAGAGCCTAGCATGGACAGGAAGCTGTGTAAATATCTGACTTGCTCTGTTCTTAAATCACCAATAGGTTACTCAGGTCTGCTGACCAGGGCTTACTGGTTGTCCCTCTCACTTTTTTTAGTTTTCAAGGTCTGTTATTGCTTGTTGTAAAGTTTCTCTTTGCCATTTTTTATTCTTATTTTTGTAAAAAGTCTTGTGAAGGACTTACGGACCTTGCTCTGTGAAAGGTGCTATACTAAAAGTTGATTTACTTATCTTCTAAGTTAACCCATTTAGTCATCATAACATCTCCAAGCTCTAACATGAGAGGTTTAAGTGAGGAAGGAAGCAGTTGGGAAGTCAAAAAAGGGGCTTTGAGGTGTGATTGTGTTAATACGTGCAAAGTTGTTTGAGAAAGTTGTTTTATTTCTGTGACATTTGAGCCATTATTCCTGTGCTTTGAGAAAGATTTGTAATGTCAGGTGGCTAAGTGAGGAGGGGGGAGGGGGGGTCCCTAAGTATCCAGGTATAATGGTTGTCTTCCTGTGTCTGACCTCCAGAGCTGCAGTCAGTGCAAACCTGTCAGTAGCTCCTTCTCCACAGGCCTTTAATACAGCGTTCAAGGTTGTAGGTTTGGCCATCATTTCTACTGGATATAGTAACAATGTAACTAACATTGTAAGTAACATGGCAATTAAAATGTATCTATTTAACTATTTATCTATTTTAACCTCTTTAATCTCTCTTCACACCTCCATTTTTTTTCTTTTTATTCCTCTTTTCACCTTTACAAACTCCTGATGCTCTCATAAGGTATTCATCTTCCCTTTCATTCATTCATCTCTCACACGCGGCTGTTTCCAATTGGCCCAGAGACATTCCAGGCATGCCAAGGCGTCGCTGTTTTGTGTAGTTTGTGTATATGAGTTTGTCGCTCACCCCCTTGTGTTTAGGAGCAGCTCTGGACCAGTGACTATGAAAGAGAGAGAGAGAGAGAGAAAGAATTGGAGGCTGAGAAAATTATATATACATAAAAAAAAAGATTAGGAAAGAAGCAAAGGGGAGAAAAGATCCCTTGGTGTGCATGTGTATGGTTTTCAAATCGTATGTAACTTCATCTCAGTGACTGTATAAACTAGACTGGAAGTTGAGTATAATCAAATAACATCGCAATAAAGGGTACACACGCTCATAATCCACACAACATGCAGAGCGCACACACTTTTATAGTTTGTTACATCTGCATAAAATTGCATATTCACATTGGATTATACTCACTAATCTCATACAGTCACATATGCACTCATATGTGCATTCATGCATAAAAATATTACACCACAATTACATTACCGATAGGAACAACAGCTGGTCTGGACAAAAAGGCACCACATTGTCTCTGCCTCCCTGACTTTGTCCTGCAGTTTTATTTACATTCCTCACTCTCCCATGACACATGACTAAGCTAATCTAAAATGAAGTGAGCCCGGCGTTGGCAGGCCGATTCAGGCACTACAGACTCCAAGAGGATACAGTTCATCCCAGTGGGATTTCTAACCTGAAAATGTCATTTTGAACTCAATGAAATGAGATAAGACAGACAGACTGACAAACATGTGGATGTTTGTTAGCTTTTGTCAGTCAGTCTCTTTGTTTGTTCTGCTGGCACCAATGTTTTTTCGGCTGTGTTTTTTTTTTTATTTTGTCTAATTGATTCAGTGAATTGAACTGAATCAAGGACAGCATTAATGGAATTTCTGAACCAAGGAAAATGAAAAAAAAGGAAAAAAATTTGAACTTCTGCCGATGCCAAGTGTGACTTTCATGAGCCCCGATGTTTTATTAAAAAAAAAAAAAAAAGTGAATGAATGGAGATATTGCTGCAAAGGAAGAAAAAAGGCATTCATCCTTGTTGTCATAGCAGAAGAATGCACTACAAACACACATCAGCAGCACAGAAAAACATGAATGTGCACACACACACACACACACACACACGGGGATGCATATGGAAAAATACACACGCACACACACAAAACAACAGGGAGGCGACCAACACAACCAAATAGCAATTACTACAGCGTCTGCAGCCTAGCAACCAGGCCATTGGATGTCATTGTCCTTCATCACATTTCTGTGTGTGTGTGTGTGTGTGTGTGTGTGTGTGCTTGTGCGCACCCTCCTGTGACAAAGATCCTCTTTTTGCGAGATGAGAATTTTTTTGTGACAGGTTTAGAATTGTGGGGACAAGGGGAAGTAAAAGGAGAGTGAGAGACAGAAAGAACTATGATAACTGCTGGGTGCTATCAATTTATTTAGAGCCAAATAAACATAAAAGCAGTGCTGACATACTATATCACAAATCTCATCCTGTTATCCAATGGGTTTTAAAATGATTGATAAAATGATGAATTTAAAAAAATTTCTATTCCTGTTTAACTGAAAGTATGCACAATTAAATTCATCCCATCAAATAAGATATGGGCTGTTAAGCTTATCGCTCATCATATGAGTCATATAAATGTGTGCATTTGTTGCCTAACTTTCTCAGTGGGTGAGGAATGTGTGGGTGGAGGCTAACAGTCCTCAAACACACCAACACTCAATGCTCTCAAAGCCAATTACATTCTTGTGCATTTGCTTCACTTCAGATTTTTTAAATTACATTCGCTCCAACTTCCATTTGACTGTGACTTGAAGAGTAAAAGCAGTCTACAGCTTTTAAAGCTGTGAATAGGAACGTGAAAACAGTATTAAGGATTACAATAAAGCAGGAATTTCATACATTTCTCTACTTTTGTTTGTCATCGTGGTCAGCTTTTTTTTGAAAGAGTGCTACGTTAATATAGCCTACAGAGATTCAAATAGAACATTTGCATCCATTTCAACAGAAAATATCTTTTTTGTCAGTCTCATGTTGGTTTATTAACCACAGTCTGTGACCTATTAGCGTTTTAGAGTAATTTTACTAACCACTTGTGCATGCGCACATGTAAGGTTTGTGTTTGATGACGCTAACAAAGAGCATCTTCAAAATCACATTCAGGGTTTAGCAATGCAAACCAGATGATGAAAGTGCCCTAATTCAAATGTATTCATGAGCGGTGTCCGTGTCTGCCACTGACCCAGGTCATACCTCACTGTGTGGATCCCATAAAACAACATACGCAATGTCACTTCAATTTGAATTACAGTCTTTATGTTCATGCCGTCTTTGTTCTCTCTTTTTTTTCTTTTTTTTCCCACACAGGTGCCTTATCTCTTGTTCTGTCTCCTTCATGTTTAAACCTCTGAGTTCATTTGATGCATAGAAAGCTTTTGATGTTTTATAGTTACTGAAGCAACCGGGCAGCTTTTTGTACATGATGAAACAAATGCTGTCTTGTCTCTTCTCCTCTCCATTTTCCAGAGACCCCCTGTTACTCTCTCCAAATATTTGTTAATCCTCTCTTTATCTTTCTTCCCTCTGCTCCTCACCTCCGTAGATACATCTTGTCTTTTCTTTCTCGTCCTTATTCCGCTCCTTCACTCTTCTAGTCTGTGCGGTTTTAACACTGACCCTGTTTCTCTCCTCTCGTATTTCTCACATTGTCATTATTTCCACTAAATCCCTGGTGAAATACTCAGTTTACTGCGTTTTGGTATTTAGTTCATTCAGGTTCAAACCACCATTTGAAAACCGTGCAGAAAAGGAAGTCCCATCTGCATTGAAGCAAATAAAGAAAGAAAACAAAGCCATATGTGTAGAAATGCAGCTTAAATTATTACGTTTTAAGCTGGCAAATACTCACTAGCCTCAACTCAAATCATATGGGTTTACAAATAGCTTTTAATGGTCAGCATTGCTCCGTTTGATTTGTCCTTGCTTGTTTCTGCTGCGCTTGGCTTTTAAACTGTGATGAGCAGCTGGCATTTATGTGTCGACATCTGTCCCCTTCCACACACAAACCCTTGTGCCATGGAGTCATTTGGTATTTATGGTTTATAACACAATCTCACCCCCTAACAAACCACACCTCAGTCTTCTCGGAAGAGCCCTACAGTATGAACTGTCCTCTCAAGGGCAGCGGGGAAGGTTTGATTGACACCACTCAAATTTTCACCCTGGCAAATTTAACTAAATTAAGGGAGTCATTCTCACCCCTTTACGTCTGTATTCCTGCTCCAATCTGCTTTTATTTGTGTCTCTTAACTGTTCCTCTGCTGCTCTCCTACCTTTCAAACCGAGGCCTCTGGATCATCATTGAACTTCTGCAAGTTCTTAGTTTTGATTGATCGTGGCTAATTCTACACAGCCTACGGGAATACTGATTGTGTGTGTGTGTGTGTGTGTGTGTTCTGACGATTAATGCATGTGCGTAGGTATGCTTGTGGTCGCCATTGTGTGTTAACAACTTTGACTGAAGCAGATGAGGAGCCAATTGATTGATATAGCCCCAATTAGTCTCCGTGATTAATTGAGTGTGATTGGGTGTCGTCCCTGGCCCCTCATTGTTGACGTTATTGACAGACTAATTAGTTGCCATGGTGACTGCTTAAATACAGCTGATTATGTGTGACAATGAAATGACCCCCATTGCAGCCAATCAAGTCTGTATCTTGCTTGTGGGCATATTGTGTGTGTGTCTATCATGAATACAGAAAAAAGAACTAATATCCAAGTTTCAGCATCTGAGAGATTGAAAAGGAGGAACCACACAATACTGACCTATATAAAGAAACCAAATAGAATTAAAATTAGATAGTAAATAAATAAATTGCAGAATAAAAGTTTTGCAGAATTTTTTTTTTCAGGGCCTACAGAAAACAAAGACATTGCAGAAGCAGCAGTGATACTTATGTAGATGTAGCTGTAAATTGTCCTTATTAATTGAAATAAATATATAACAAATGTTAGTTGGTTTCTTGGCACATGTGAACTTAGGTGATTGCTGGTGTCGCCTGTGAGTTCAATTGTGCACATGCAGCACTTAAGTCTAAAACACAAGAGGCAGCAGCGCTCAGCCTGTCGAAAAGCAAAGAAAGAAGAGTCTGACCAGTCTTTGTGATGGGTTTAAGCAGGGATCGTTGACAAATGCATAATGTCAATCATTTTCAAGCGGCTTCAAATCACTGGCAACACATATTCAGTTTTTTGTTGTTTTTTTTCCAGATAATAATTCATTATGCACATTTTGTGTACTTTTGGCTTTAATCTGAGCACAACTTTCCAGATGTTGTTACACCGCATGAACATATTTTCTGTTATTCCATCTCGATCCAGACCAACAGTCAGGCCATAGTTGAACGGACATTTTCAAAGAATACTTTATCACCTGACTTATCTTACTCATGTGTCTTGAAATCTCCATTGTCTCAATCTTTCTTGTCTCTTAAGTTTAACTTGAACAAACTATAGAAAACCCTGAAAGGGTTTGTGAAACATTACACTTCTCTGTATAAAAGATTCATCTTTGTAATACTGTTCTGTATAATTATTACCTTTTTTTTTTTGGCCACACCCTGGAAGCCCAGTTCTCCAAAAACACTGGGAGCTATCGTTTTTCCCACAAGGGACAGAAATCCTGCTCAACTGAACAGCTTATGCAGTTTTTCCCATGTCCATGCTGAATAGGTTATTAGCTCTTAAAGACAGGTTGACCCATCCCACACATTCAACACTGACTCCAAATGACGAATTTAATTGTCTGGATGTTGCTGTTATCAGCTAACCTATCATATTGTGAGTGTATATTTTAAGTGGCTTTTAACCAGTATTTAACAATGACATTCTGCAGCCAACCCTATATATTTCTGCTGTTGTAGAAGCCCCTTGTGTGTATCGAGAAAACTGCAATAGAAATACAGAAATGTCAATAACAAATTGGAATTATTTTGTGATGCCACACTTACTGTATATGACTTATAGTAGAGATAATAGAGGTAAATTTCAAAAGCTGTGGGGGAAAGAGGGAGTGGTAGACGAGTGAGCGGTTGACTAGCTGTGAAGAAAAGACTCAAATCTTGGAGGAGGCCAGAGTTGGCGTCACGTCACTTTTTCTGGCCAACCCCCTTTGATTCTTCCTTTGCTCCAGCACTTTAACATCCTTCTTTTCTAAACGCACCATCTTCCTACTTGTTTCTCTTCCACCGTCATTCTGTTTGAGTCGCTTTCATATCCACGCTCATTCAGACCGAATTGAATTGTTACAGAGATTGCTTGTCCTGCAGGGTCATAAATATTCTACAATTGGTTGTTCAGTTCGCTGTGTCCTATTCATCTAACATTCAGACAAAGGAATCAATGGAAATGAATAGTTATTTGTTTTATGGCCATTTCAATATATTTCCCTCAGTCAAACATACAGCACTAGAAAAAAAAAACATTGCAATCA
Organism: Chaunax sp. Z400; assembly: GCA_037577475.1. Lineage (NCBI taxonomy): Eukaryota > Metazoa > Chordata > Actinopteri > Lophiiformes > Chaunacidae > Chaunax > Chaunax sp. Z400. The sequence goes on from CM075199.1 coordinate 2,874,972, forward strand.
ATACATATGAAGTAGACAGACTGAGTGAGAGCAGGTCTGGGACATTGAATGTAATCTGTTGTTGAACCTAATCTGACATTTTGTAATTTTAGAAGTTTGTAAATAAATGCTATTGTAAAACCTAAAGGGAGTCATTTAAGTCTGCTTTTATATAAGCAATTTTAATTACTCCCCTTCTCTCAATCTAATTTTGATTCATTAGTTACAGAAAAAAATTAAGACAATTATAAAAGAAACACACAGCCAGTCACAACCTAACAAATTAAAAGCGCATCTCACCAGCGACAACTTATTATAACGTGAGATGCGGTGACATTTTTAATGAAATATTTGATCGAGCATGAATTATTTAATAAGAAAATGTGTAATTAGACACAGCTGCTTTGCAAAGGATTGATGTATCACTTTAACATGTTGTTCTCTCTCTCTCTGGTATATCTCTGTTTTCACATTCAGACAAGTTCTTAATAATATCTTGCACATTAGCTGATTGTCTTTCCATCTCTCTTGTTTTTTTTGTTTTTTTTCTTTCTGCAGTTCCCCCTCGGGAGCCCACAGTCACCTGTAGATCCAACACCTATCCAAAAGGCTTTTACTGCAGCTGGCACCAACTGCATCCGACGTACATCCCCACTACCTTTGAAGTGGACGTTCAGTAAGTGCAGCTATTTTATTACTCATAAAAACGTATCTGGGTGCAACTTGAACAGAACAGAAGTTAAAGTCATCTATGTTCTGCTTATGGGTAAATAATGATAAATGGTTAAAAAAAAAAAATTCAAGTTTATACAATTGAGGTACTATTTGTCTACTTTAACAATCATTATTATGAGTTATGGTTCTCACCAAATTGCTGAGTTCTATAGTTTTATATTATACTTAGAAATAGCAAGGATGGCCAAAAATATAAGACAGAATTATCCTTTAAAGCATATTTAATATTGATATTTGTTAGCAGAAAATATATTTAAAAGTTCATTAATTCTATAGATATCTGCCAAGAACTGCTTTGGTTTAGAGCTTCTTGGTTTTCAAACTGAGGCCCTCGTCCCCAGGGAGACGCAGTCGAGTTGTAAAGGAAGCAGTGGGGGGTATTAAAGCACTTTATAACCCTGAGCACCCAATTAAGGCAATTTGCATCAAATCTGAGCACAGACATGATAATGAAATTCAGTGTGACTTACACTTCCTTGGGATACAGTTATTTCTGAACTCCATCAAGAAAATGACTCGTTATGACTGCAGAACATTTAAAGTGTGTTTCTTTCTCTCAGTACGGTAAACCAGCAATAGTTATGAGTAGATCTGTGGTTACACCGGCAAACTTTTAGGTAGCAATTAGCCATAATGCACAAGCAAGTTTGACACTGAGAATGATGCGCAGTAAAGGAAAACTAAGAATAGAAATTCATGTTCACAGATTCAATTATTGAAGCATGACTGCATCCTCTCCTCCCTCTCTACAAAGAGTTTGAATAAGCCTATTCATCAATGGGAAACGGCAGCTGAACAATCCGACAGCATTCATCTGACAAAAGTATTTGTTTTGCTGTTAATAACAAGATTTCTCTTTGTTGCTGTAACAGATTTCTGCTTGAAACAAACATATCTCTACAATTGCGTTCGTTTTGTTCTGCACGGTGAAAAATCTCATCTGCACCCGGGAGGACAAGTTAAACAACAGACTTCACAATGTTTAGTGGGAAAAAAACAGAAAAAAACAAAAACAACAACTTTGAGATATGCCTTTATAAGAGACATAACATAATTGTGATGTCTCTCTATGGTTAAACGCTCAGGTGTCCATATTTTAACAGTAGATAAACATGAAAAGTGTGTGGATGGAAATCCAGCAAGTGTTTTTCCAATGTGCTCTCTTTAAAATTACAAGATCACAGAATCCCACAGCCCACACCACAGCTGTTTGGCACTGCTTTCATTAATGTTGTAACACCTATGTTATTCTGTTTGAATAATAATGAGCAGTGAGACAGAAAGAGCTGGCCTATAGATCCAAAGACAACAGACAGATAATAAGACTAATAAGTGTTTTTCCATCCACCTCAGTCAGTTTATGGTGCAAAGATCACAGTATTCAACAGGTTGACCATCGAGAGTGTTTAAGAAAAAGAAGGGAAAAAAAGACATCCTCTGATGGTAGTTGCTGATGTCATGCTTTTTTCTCCAATTAGAAGAGTGCAAGATTTAAAAGTTCTGTTAGCTTTCAAGCAAATATGAAATAACATTTTAAAGACACATTTACACCTCAAAGTCAAACTGAAAAATGTGCATGAGTAAAATAAGATAGTAAAACTCAAGTCTGGCTTTGCTCCAAACTCAGGCTGATTAGATGTATGGAGCAGGAGGCATAGTCAGCAGTTTTTAGTATGGAATTAAAATGATGTCCCAGCTGTGATATATAACACTCAGACTGTTAAAAAAGGTTGAAAATGCGTAACCACCTTCCTTTTCTATACTTTACTACACCAATATAAATCAAACGTCTGTCACATATGCAGAAAACACATAAGCCTATAAGTCTACTTTATCTCCTCCAGCCTTTTTTACATTTTCCTTTTCTCTCCAGACATAATCAGCGTTCACTGGAGGTGCAGAAAGATCCGGACCACAAGAATCGCTGCCGTGTACGTTTTCCTGAGGTCTTCTCCAGCTTCCCCTACAAGGTTAACGTGACAGCAGTCAATGCCCTGGGGAAAGCCTCCACCACCATTTCTTTTGAAGAGTCCACCATAGGTAAGATACATTTCAAGTTTTTTGGGGGTTTTTTTGTTGTCTTTTTTTCTCATCTCTTCTTTTTTGCTGCTACTTTATTCTGTTGCCCCTGCAAGCTGGATGTCAAGTGGCAGGTGTGATATTGTAGCACTGTTTCCCTCTGGCCAACGTTTAGACAAATGAATCATAGGCTTATCGGCGTTGCTGCATGTGCATGGTTTTCTAATGAGGTTTTGTGTGAAAATACTATTAAATTTCCTTTTAACTTATTCTGGAATTTTAACACTTTCCATTAAATTTCACCAACGATCCTTTTTTCAACCAAGTTCAGGGACAAATGTAAGATCCTTTTCCAAATATTTGATCAAGAAGAAATTGACAAAAATGCATGCGTGAAGGCATCTTGAGCAATGTTTAAGATAAGGTAAAATAAGGTAAGATAAGGTAAGGTAATGTAAGATAAGGTAAGGTAAGATAACGTAAGATAATGTAAGGTAAGATAATGTAAGGTAAGATAAGGCAAGGTAGGATAATGCAGGGTAAGATAATGTAAGTAAGATAATGTAAGGTGAGGTAGGACAATGCACGGTAAGATAAGGTAAGATAATGTAAGGTAAGATACTGTAAGGTAAGATACTGTAAGGTAAGATAATGTAAAGTAAGATAATGTAAGGTAAGATAATGCGAGTAAGATAGTGCGAGATAATGTACGGTAAGATGATGTAAGATAATGCAAGGTAAGATAATGTAAGGTAGGATAGTGTAAGGTAAGATAATGCAATGTAAGATAATGTAAGTAAGATAATGTAAAGTAAGATAATGTACCTAAGATAATCCAAGGTAAGATAATGTAAAGTAAGATAATGTAAGCAAGATAATGTAAGGTAGGATAATGTGAAGTAAGATAATGCAAAGTAAGATAATGTAAGGTAAGATGATGTGAGATAATGTAAGTAGGATAATGCAAGTAAGATAATGTAAAGTTAGATAATGTAAAGTAAGATACTGTACGCAAGATAATGCTAGGTAAGCTAATGTAAAGTAAGATAATGCAAGCAAGATAATGTAAAGCAAGATAATGTACATGAGATAATGCAAGGTAAGATAATGCAAGGAAGATAATGTAAAGTAAGACAATGTAAAGTAAGATAATGTAAGGTAGGATTATTTGAGATAATGTAAGTAAGATAATGCAAAGTAAGATAATGTAAGATAATGCAAGTAAGATAATGTGAGGTAGGATAATGTAAAGTAAGATAATGTAAATTAAGATAATGCAAGTAAGATAATGTAAGCAAGATAGTGTAAGTAAAATAATGTGAGATAATGCAAGTAAGATAATGTAAGTAAGATAATGTAAGATAATGTAAAGTGAGATACTGCAAGGTAAGAAAATGTAAAGTAAGATAATGTAAGATAATGCAAGTAAGATAATGTAAGATAATGCAAGTAAGATAATGTAAGTAAGATAATGTTAAATAACGTAAGTAAGATACCGTTAGTAAGATAATGTAAAATAAGATAATGTAAGGTAGGATTATGCGAGATAATGTAAGTAGGATAATGTAAAGTAAGATAATGTGAGATACTGTAAGTAAGATAATGTAAAGTAAGATAATGTAAAGTAAGATAGTGTAAGATACTGTAAGTGAGATAATGTAAGTAAAATAGTGTAAGGTAAGATCATGTAAGATAATGTAAAGTAAGACAATGCTAGGTAAGGTAATGTAAAGTAAGATAATGTAACTAGGATAATGTAAGGTAAGATAATGCAAGTAAGATGATGTAAGTAGGATAATGTAAGATAATGTAAAGTAAGATACTGCAAGGTAAGATAATGTAAGGTAAGATAATGTAAAGGTAAGATAATGTAAAGTAAGATAATGTAAGATACTGTAAGTGAGATAATGTAAGTAAAATAGTGTAAGGTAATATAAAGTAAGATAATGCAACTAGGATAATGTAAGGTAAGATAATGTAAGGTAAGATAATGTGAAGTAAGATAATGTAAGATACTGTAAGTGAGATAATGTAAATAAAATAGTGTAAGGTAATGTAAAGTAAGATAATGCAAGTAATATAATGTAAGTAAGATATCGTAAGGTAAGATAATGTGAGATAATGTAAAGTAAGATAATGTAAGGTAGATAATGTAAGATACTGTGAGTGAGATAATGTATGTAAAATAGTGTGAGGTAAGATAACGTAAGATAATGTAAGTAAGATACTGCAAGGTAAGAAAATGTAAGTAGGATAATGTGAGATAATGTAAGTAAGATAATGTAAATTAAGATAATGTAAGATACTGTAAGTAAGATAATGTAAAGTAAGATAATGTAAAGTAAGATAGTGTAAGATACTGTAAGTGAGATAATGTAAGTAAAATAGTGTAAGGTAAGATAACGTAAGATAATGCTAGGTAAGGTAATGTAAAGTAAGATAATGCAACTAGGATAATGTAAGGTAAGATAATGCAAGTAAGATAATGTAAGTAAGATAATGTAAGATAATGTAAAGTAAGATACTGCAAGGTAAGAAACTGTAAGTAGGATAATGTGAGATAATGCAAGTAAGATAATGCAAGTAAGACAATGTAAGATAATGCAAGTAAGATAATGTAAGATAATGTAAGTAGGATAATGTAAGGCGAGATAATGTAAGATAATGTAAGTAGGATAATGTTAAATAGCGTACGTAAGATACTGCTAGTAAGATAATGTGAGATAATGTAAGTAGGATAATGCAAGGCGAGATAATGTAAGATAATGTAAGTAGGATAATGTTAAATAACGTAAGTATGATACTGCTAGTAGGATAATGTAAAGTAGGATAATGTAAGATAATGTAAGTAGGATATTGTAAGGTAAGATAATGTGAGATAATGTGAGTGAGATAATGTAAGGTAAGATAATGCACGGTAATGTAAGGTAAGATAATGTAAAGTGAGATAGTGTAAGGTGAGATAACGTAAGACAACGTAAGATAATGTAAGATAATGCAAGTAAGATAATGTAAGTAAGACAATGTAAGATAATGTAAGGTAAGATGGTGTAAGGTAAGATAATGTAAAGTAAGGTAGTGTAAAGTAAGATAATGTACGGTAAGATAGTGCGAGATAATGTAAGGTAAGATGATGTAAGTAAGATAGTGCGAGATAATGTAAGGTAAGATAACGTAAGATAATGTAAGTAAGATACCGGAAGTAAGATAATGTAAAGTAGGATAATGTGAGATAATGCAAGTATGATAATGTAAGTAAGATAACGTAGAGTAGGATAATGTAAGGTAGGATAATGCGAGTAAGATAATGTGAGTGAGATAATGTAAGATAATGTAAAGTAAGATTATGTAAGTTAATGAAAAGTACAATAATGCAAGGTAAGATAATGTAAAAGTAAGGTAATGTAAGATAATGCAAGCAAGATAATGCAAGCAAGATAATGTAAGTAAGATAATGCAAAGTGAGACAATGCAAGTAAGATTATGTGAGGTAAGATAATGCAAAGTAAGATAATGTAAGTGAGATAATGTAAAGTAAGATAATGCAAAGTAAGATAATGTAAGTGAGATAATGTAAGGTAAGATGATGTAAGATAATTTAAGGTAGGATAATGCGAGTAAGATAATGTAAGGTAAGATAATGTAAAGTAAGATAGTGTAAGGCAATATAACGTAAGATAATGTAAGGTAAGATAATGTAAGTAAGATAATGTAAGGTAAGATAATGTTAGATAATGTAAGTATGATAAAGTAAGTAAGATAATGTAGAGTAAAATAATGTAAGGTAGGATAATGTGCGTAAGATAATGTGAGTGAGATAATGTAAGATAATGTAAAGTAAGATTATGTAAGATAATGTAAAGTACGATAATGCAAGGTAAGATAATGTAAAGTAAGGTAATGTAAGTAAGATAGTGTAGGATTATATAAGATAATGCAAGGTAAGATGATGTAAGTAAGATAGTGTAAGGTAATGTAAAGTAAGATAATGCAACTAGGATAATGTAAGGTAAGATAATGTAAGTAAGATAATGCAACTAGGACAATGGAAGGTAAGATAATGTAAGTAAGATAATGTAAAGCAGGATAATGCAAGATAATGTAAGTAGGATAATGTAAGTAGGATAATGCAAGTAGGATAATGTAAGGTAAGATAATGCAAGGTAAGATAATGTAAAGTAAGATAGTGTAAGGTAAGATAACGTAAGATAATGTAAGTAAGATAATGTAAGTAAGATAATGTAAGATAATGCAAGTGAGATAATGTAAGTAAGATAATGTGCGGTGAGATAATGTAAGGCAAGATAATGTAAGTAAGATAATGTCAGGTAAGATAATGTAAGTTAAGATGATGTGAGTAAGATAATGTAAGGCAAGATAATGTAAGGCAAGACAATGCAAGGTACAATACTGTAAGTAAGATAATGTAAAGTAAGATAATGTAAGGTAAGATAATGTGAGTAAGATACTGTAAGTAAGATAGTGCGAGATAATGTAAGGTAAGATGATGTAAGATAATGTAACGTAAGATAATGTAAGGTAAGATAATGTAAGGTTGGATAAGGTACGATAATGTAAGGTAAGGTAATGTAAGATAATGTAAGGTAATGTTGAGGAATATTGATATCTCCATGGAATATTAACACACCTCATAACTGTTATTGCACATTAGAATAAAAAGTCACCAGAGTGAAATATTGCACAGTAGGTGTATATTATAGTGCAGTTATTGTCTGTTTGACCACAGATGACCGATTTCATTCATTCCTGGTTCCCTGTGGAGATGTGTTGCACATATATTCATGTTGGTGGTGAAGACACAAAAGAAATTTAAATTTCTGTGGTCAAATAAATGTCACCCAACTAAAAGGGGGGGTGCACAGCTTCTTCTTTTTTTCTTCTTCTTCTTAAAGAGTATAATCCATTTGTGAGAAACCCACTGACTGTGCAGCCTTGTAATTACCAAAGGTGCAAGATAATGAACACGCTACCTCTTAACCCTCTCTGGAGCCAACAGTATTTAATTGAGGCTTTGATGGGATATGTCACAAATCAATGCTCTGGTTTCCACTGAAAATGCCTGTGAGAACACAAACACCAGCTCCTAAATAAGCACATTTAATTTTAAATATTATAAATAGCCTTGAAAGTAAGTTCATCATCGGCAGTTTCTTTAAATCACAACCTCCGTTGTGATGTGGGAAGTAGTCTCAAAAATGCAGTTTGGATTTAGAGGTTTTTGTTCACTTATATGCAGCAGAAGGAAACATTATCACAGCAAGACTCTTAGAATTCATAAGCGACTAGTGGAAAGCAGTGAAGAAGAGAAATTCATTTTAAAGAAGGAATGAGGAGCATTTTGATAGATAAGGGAAGTGCTGCCAGCAGTCCTCAGCTCTGTTGTATTGCTTACAGATGGGTGTGCATGACCCATAAACACACACACATACTTACACACACATCAATGGGGCTATGAACGACAGGGGGGAGTGTGTCGGTAGGGTAAGGTATTGAAAAAGAGAGGGGTCCCTGTGTGTGTGTGTGTGTGTGTACACATAAGTAACTAAATGAGGCAGTGACATACTCCGCCAAGTCCTGGACACAGGACTCATGAAAATGCTAATGCTAGCCGGATTAGCGCCTTGGCTCAGGAAATATCCCTCAACTATTGGTGTTTGCAAAATACCCCACTGTTTCTTTCTTTCCCTTTGCTTTCTCCATCATTCCTGCATGCCCTTCTGGTAACTTTGTACCTCTTTTTTTCTCTCTCTTTTTTTCCGTCTCCCTTCCTCACAGTTTTTTTTGTTGTTGTTTTTTTTTTGTCATCCCTGCTCTCAAATCTTGTCATACAAGTTGTCATAAAAATGTCATTTATGTGAGAAATGTCTTCTGCTGCACTTCTGTTTTCAGATAGCTTCCTCTGTTTGCTTTGGCTGTGACTTTAAAAACTCTGTTTTTTTTCAGAAGGCTAAATCTTGCCTCTTTGTGTCTTCTATCTTCAATGTGAGGGCTTTCTTCTCGTTTTCATATAGCTGGTAACACAATGCAGCTTTTCTCACTCATCATGAAGAGAGTTGGAGTCAAAAAAACATTTCTATTTCCTTCACACCTGAACAAAAGATACCAATATTTTGTGAATGTAACTAAGAGTGCCATTGAAAAGATCTGTTTTTAATTAAAATCCTTGTCATCTTCATCAAAATAAGTGTAGATGTGGTCTCCCCCCCTCTCTCTTTCCATTGTCTTCCTCTTTTAACTGTTTTATGTCGTTGGCCTTCTCTCACCCCTCCTCATTTCTGCATTGTTAAAAGTCTTTCTCATGCCATTCTGTGTTGTAAGTCGCATTTATTACCAGGGACAACGAGGCACATCGTAAATAAATAAAACAATTTCACGCTTCTTGGTGCGCTTCTGAATTCTGAGTGGGAGTAAGACGCTTCTCAACCATCCTTGTTCATCCGACCAAAGCTGGGATGAAATTAGATGAGGTGTGTGTGTGTGTGTGTGTGTGTGTGTGTGTGTGTGTGTGTGTGTGTGTGTGTGTGTGTGTGTGTGTCCTGATATGTGCATACTGTGGGTACAGTTACAAAGAGACCCCTCAAGGAAGCTCCAGACTCATCAAATGATATCTTAAAGCTTTCTTGTGTCACGATGATCAAACGATAACTGATCTTGTCTAAGTGTAAAGGGATTCTACAGTTAAAGCATATTACTTACGCTTGTCAACTCTGACATTAGCACACCTGAACACCTGCTATCATTCAGTGCTACATTACACAGTCGCTGTAATTGAAAGGATAGACTGTAATCTAATATAGTACAGTGAATGTAGCTGCAGTAGCTTTTCAACAGCAGTGTGAAACCAACTGCCACTCATGTTATCCTTTTAATTCATACATAGAAAGAGATCATATTTGAAGAATAGCTGGCAAAAGTAGTTTTCTCTCAGTAGAAGTGAAGACCCAGCCAGTTCAAGATACTTAATGATAGCACCAGGGTGTTATTTACAGTAGCTGTCCACTTTTTATTTTCCCTGAGATTACCCTACAAGCTGATTCGATATTCAAGACTCTTCATTTAGTAAAAAAAACATATTTTGTTGTGATATTCTGCTGATGCCAACAGACTCAGCTCTTTGCGCAGGGGAGGTTGCATTGGGTCCACGAAAGCAGAGCTGGCAGAGATTTAGAGGCAGATTTACAATGAGATGCTCTACAAAACTTGAAAGTATAGTCAGAAGTTGTCAGTAAAAATCTCAGAGGCACAGGCACAGTTCCAAATGCTGCAAAAAATTATTAACACAGGCCAGAGGTTGTTGTATTGTAGTTACCATCGTAGTTGCGAGGTCTGGTGATGAAAGAGTCTAATGTTAGGGGTCTTTATTTTTTTAAGAGGGCAAATCTGACACGGAATCTTCTTGAGGTTTTTTTTAAAAATTCCGAATTATTTCTATGCATGTTGGAGCTTTAAATTTTTTTTAAAAATGAGACAGAGGTCATGTAATTTTTAAGACATTCTACTTCTTTTTGTGCTTTTTTGTGTAATTTTGTAAAGAAAGAAAACGTAATTAAATTTAAAAAAGGCTTATCATATCCCATTTACTCTATAGCCATAATATGTTTGTACATTTACTCAGGGGTTTTTTCTGCAGTGAGCTCCTTGGTAATCTCTTATGTGTGACTTTTTGACAGCTACTTTAACAACTTTATTGCTCCTCTTAGATCACAGAGTTTGAGTGTACCCTGGAAAACTTTATAGACACTGTATTTTGCCCCCTGTTTAAAAAAGAGCAGACAATTTTTACCTTAATTGCTCCATTTTGCTTTAAAGCTGTTTTTCCCATTTGTTCAAGTGCGCCGTTAGATGCTCTCATCCAGCTTCTGTACTGCAGTAAAAGCAATAAATAGATTTCATTATAGACATTCATTTTTTTTCCCCTTTGGAGTCTTAAAAAAGTATTTTTTTGAAAAGGATTACAGAGTATTGTGGGTATGGGGAGAAAGGAACTAAACAGTTGTACTCTTTTTTATTTTCTTTCTTTAATTATGTCACACCTAGTTACATTGATGACTAGATGATGCATAAAAATGATTTTAGAAGCACTTCAATCAGATGTTCAAAGATTGTACTCATACAGTGGTACATTGGGTTCTATAGCTTTTTGAGGTCTTTTATATTTTACTGCTCGACAGTCCGAGACATTAGGACAAGCTTTGAGCAACTTTTTTCTCTTTTCACCAAGAAAGATTAGTGCATCTCTCCCCTCCCCCCCCCCCCCACTCTGTCATTACATTTTTTTAGGAGACAGTGAATATAATGGCTTTGCAAGTGGCTGCCGGAAAGATGAGGCTTTTATATGACAGTACTGTACACCTGGGCACTTGCACCAACAAAGACAGACAATGGAATGCAATGACTGCTGCAACAAGAGGAAGAAAGGGGAACAGTAATGTGGATGCAAATATGAATGAGCAAAGCTAAGGGAGGCGTGATGGATGGTTTAAGGCTAAGTATAGACAGGCGTAACAAGGGGATGTCAAGAAAACTGTACCCATATGATCACACATCATTCTTGTCTTTCTTTTTTTTCTTTTTTCTTTTTTTACTGATATGTAGCTGAATCTTTTAAGATTTGCCCCTGCAATGAGATCTATTTCTCTCTCCCGCATACTAATTCTGGTCATATGTGACATGGAGTTTTTTCTTGTATTCACAGTACCTCATTACACCACCCTATTTCTTCTTATGTAATTTATTCATCAGCAGTTCTTTCTCGACAAAGATCGTCTTCCCCGACTTTGCTTTTTGTTCCCTCCGCCTGTGTTCATCGTCTTCCTCCCTTTCCTTCATCTTTATGACACTTTTACTCAAGGAGGGTCACAATTAGCTTAACTTCACTCTCTCAAGTGAGAAAGCTGCCTGTCTGCTTTCATTTGTCTCTTATCTTCTCCATCCATCTTTCATATCTTTATCGTTCATTGTATGCAAGTTATATTAGCGAGAAAGATGCCTGTCTTATTTGCTTTTGTCTGTGTGTATTTGCCTGTGTGCTGTCTGTTTGCATGCCTTTCTATGTGTGTGTTGTTATGCTCTCTGCCAGAGTTGCCCTCATCCTCTCATTACTGTCATGTGTGGGTCTGGCTGAGAAGGTTGCAGCCGAGTGTGTGCCCCAGTGGGAGTGATCTAACGCAGACCGGGTCATTCTTAATCTTCATAAAAGTATTTCAATGAATTCTCTGACGCTTTCTGTCTGTGTTTCTATGTCATTGGCATGTATTCAGAAGCCTCTCTGGTTACATCATATTCTTCAAACATTCTCAGCTTATGTCTTTTACCTGATCTTCATCTTTCACTGAAAACTTTTTTAAAAAGTCACCCTCACCCACCTTTGAAATTTTTTTCTATTAGAAAAAAATGTACTGATTTTGACCAGAAATAATGGTCAAATTCAATTCATTTGAGGATTGAATGGTGGATGGGCTGATTTATGAGTCAAGCTTCAAAAGCTCTACATCTCTGACATCTTTCATGTTCCCCTGCTGTCCATTTGGCCTTGTCTTCCCTCATCTCCATAGCTCCATCCCACCAGTTTATTATGAAGATTTTCTGTCAAATATTTGAATTCTTAAGCCTAAAGGTGTGTTCACTTTATCCCAGTAAAACAACTTTTGGGTGTTCTGGACAGATGTCCGCCATGCAGCAAGTATAGTAAGGATACAGTGAACTTTGAGCTCAGATGCATTGCGGGACTTTGCATTTGTTGGACTGCAGCTTGAACTGCTACAGAGGACAGTCACATCTGTGGACTGACACTTCAATGGTTTTTATCCAACTCACAGTGAAACCAGACCCCCCGGAGCGAGTGACGGCGACCCCGATCCGCTTCAACGCTCGGAGGCTGGAGGTATCCTGGAAGAGCCCTGCCACATGGCCTGACATCGACAACTTCCCCCTGAAATACTTCCTTCGATACCGGCCGCTCATCCGAGAGCAGTGGCAACACGTGAGTAACGCTGCTATGTGTGTGTGTGTGTGTGTGTGTGTGTGTGTGTGTGTGTGTGTGTGTGTGTGTGTGTGTGTGTGTGTGTGTGTGTGTATGTGTGTGTGTGTGTGTGTGTGTGTGTGTGTGTGTGTGTAACAGACAAACAGAGAGTTACAACACAGCCATACACTTTGCCATTTAAGCTCTATTATCAACCCTGTCTCCCACAGTAATGATGTTTGTCTACATCTAATTTGGTTTACTATGAGTATTTCTTATAGATTTATTCACATATTACTCTCATCTCTATGATTTATAAGCAGTCAAGATGCTGTCAGAATCCTGAATGGAAAAAGTTTTATCCAGTGGAGCGATCAAAGCATACGCCTGAGTTTTACTGAAAACTGAAGACATGGACATTAATCACACATTGTCAAAAAGAGCTCAGTAGATGGGACTTAGCTCCTCACTTTAGAGTAGTGCAGCTTGTCCTATACAAAATCTGGCAGACACATGTAAAGACTATACCATCTGAGCGGAAAGTAAATTGAGCTATAAATGGTCAAGAGTGTTTGTCCAGATTCTGTACATCTCTATTCCACAAGGCTGTAAGTCAGCATTGAAAAACACCTGTTAGTCTTTGGTATTTGAAAACCTCTGCTGTGCAAAATTTCCATCTTTTCTGGAAGAGGTGTTCTTAATACTTCATTCTGCAGATTCAGTTACACCTCAGTGCAAACATGTTTCTCAAAGGTAAACGGCAGAGTTTTTATAAGATCTATAATCACATGAGTTCATAACATAATTCTTTGGTTCTACTGCATGATCACCAGTATTGAACCAAAGCAAGTTAGACATAGGCATTTTTTTTTAGATCAAGAAAAGACAGTCTTTGTTCAGAGTGATGCCCATGAGAACACAGAGAAGCTATGAGTCAAATGGTCCAACCTGTAGCCGTTTGAGTTTGATCCCTGGATAGACGGACATAATTGCTCTGCTTCTTTGGTGTATGTTACTGTATCTGACTATGCCTTGTGGGTTCTGGTCCCTCTGGGCTCCATATAGTAAAAGCATATGTGTCCACTATAGGATTCCTGGAATGAAATCTCCCTCTACCAAGGTCTAACATTGCAGCTTTATTATCATGAACGCAAATGGTCTGCAAAGGTGTTGTTCCAGGAGCTTGGATTACAGACCCTCACATGGAAAAAACACACACACACATACATGAGTTATAGACCAACACAAATTGTCTTTCACTGTCTTTTTCTCACTCATTCCGTCCCTGTATATATACTTCAACAAGTCATTAACTTGCTTCATCAATATTTCCATTATTACTTTGTATTTCCTTTTACTATCACAGTAGGTCACTTTTTTGGATTGAACCATTGTTGAGAAGTTTACTTGCAGTGTTTGTTGTGTCATTTGTTCTAGCATAATATACATATAGAAAATATATATTAATTAATGTGCAATAAAATATCATTATAGCCCATTATTTCCAAGTATATCCCCTTAATTCCAAGCACCTCATGTGTGATTATTTACTTTATTATCTATTTATTATTAGAACAGAACAGAATTAGAACAGTAAGAATTAAATTTTGTCACTCAAACATTGCTCATAAAGTATGTAATGTGTATTTAGTGCGTGTGCATGTCATACAATCACACATGTAAAGACACACTGTTATAATCTACACACAGCAGATGGAATGAAGGAACGTTAAAATAATGCTTCAGATCTTTGTGCCATAAATGGATGATTAAACCTGACACACACTCTCCGTTTCCGTTCTCCCCCTCACCGCTAATCAATCAATATGTGAACTGGTGCATAACGTTAAAGGTGGGAAACCCTTGAGTCAATATTTGGATTGGGTAAAAACACATGATTTAAAAATGACATAAGTACAGTTGATGACAGCAGAAAATTGCAAGGTTTTTCCGTTTCTGCAGTGGTCTTTGATGAGTGTCTCCGTGGCCATAGTTTTAGTTTTTGGACAAGTAAGTGTGGTTTTCAGAAGGAGGAGTTCTGAAACTCTTTAGGCTTACACTTTTATCAAGTAACATAATTCTTATAAATTGATCTTTGTGTATGGTTGATAGAAATCCATCGACCTTTACATGTACTTTAATTATAAAACATATTGGCCAGTCTACCTTTCTTGAATAGCATGTCACCAGCTACTTCCATTAGAGCAGATCATGGCTGAATACAATGTAAATCACATGTTATTGATTAGAGGAGCACATAGTTGTAGAAAACATTTGGCTTTACCAAGCTGTGAGATCATTAAGTGGAGTTAAATGAAGTTTCAAAAATCAAATGCACTCTTTATTGGCCCATATATACTGTATACTACAATAATTATAGCCTCAGAGGTACTAATTTGTTAGTATTGTTTGGGAATTTACCTTTAATGTGGTTGGATGGCAGAGCTTCCACATGTTGTGATCAGTCCGATCTTCAGCAGAAACCATCCATCCTCCTGGGGAATAGATGGATGAAACCCAGATACTTACAGTGACGCAGATTCAGGAAGAAGGAGCAATATTTGTGAAATAGAAATGAATGGATTGCATCAGCAAAGAAGAAATCGATAGCGGACTGATAGATATAATAAACATTAATGGATACATGAGAGCATTTGGACTTTTTATGGAGTGACAAAGGTGGCTTATTGTTTTTCATGTCATGTTGAATAAAGAGCATAAACCTCAGACTCATTATTTGATTATGGATTAAAGTTGAAGAAGAAATTAGTAGCTGAAAAGTGTTACATGAGCAGTACCGTGCTTAAATGCATGGAGTTACGTCAATCCCAAATACGCTGATAAACAGAAGAAAGTGTGAGACTTATCAAATGCAGTGCAGACATTTTAGACTTTTTCCACAAAAAAAAAACACAATCATGAAATTTGATGCAATTAACATCCTCTTCACTTACTGCTTTGAAAGTGAAGTTTTATGAGCGATCAGTTGCAAGGTCTTTCAAGTTGAAGGAAGATGGACGAATGGTTCAAGGTAAGAACAGGGAGAGGAACGAAACATTTCTGGAAGTGGTTAAGCCATAAAATAGTGGGTGAAAAAGATAGAGGGAGAGACTGAAGACTGAAATATGACCATTAGAACAGAACAACATAGATGTTTACATGTCCATGACCGAAATAACCATGAATCGAAAAACAGTCAAATAGAGAGAATGTTCCTCATATCGAGTTACTGAATGATTTGCAAACTGACAATGCAAGTGATTTTGATTGAAACCACATCGTCCAGCTTTAAAATGAACCATTTTATGATGTTGCGTGAAATGTATAATCTGATCTTGTGCCCTTAAAGAGAGCAACATGATCTTTGTGTAACTGCGAACAAGGTGAACCTTTCTCGTATTGTGCCTGGTGTGATATTCCAAGGCTTGGAATCTAGCATCTTGACATACCTGCACATAATTGCTTGAAGGTTTAGAGTCTAAAACATCAACACGGTGGGCCAGAGTTCAGTCATTGAGGCGTGAGGCTGTTTTATAGCTGTTTTTTGTCCTTTGCACTTCACATCATGTCTGTGTGATAATCTATGATCAAAGACGCAAAAGAAGCAACGCGTGAGAAAGCATCTGTATGAAATGCTCAGTGAGTCGCTCTCTTTCCCATGGCCTTGTGTTGCATTGTTTCCATCCCACCCTCACGTTCCTTTCACTGAGAAACGAACTCAGACTCTCACTGCAATTAAAGCAATGGTCCAGCAACTGTGATAAGAACAGTTTCAGATTGCTCAATATTCTCTTTGTGGTGTGAAACTGCATCTGCTACACTGTAATTGCCCTATTGGGGGACGATGCTGAACTCCAGTCGGCTGAAAACGTCCACATTTCGATGCAGACACTCTTCTGCAGAAACACCCACATAAAGACAGACATTACAACACATGCACATGCATGTACATTCTTACTTCACGGTACACACATAGAAAAATACACAGATGCACACAGACATGTTCACATTTTTTCCAATCACACATATTAATATACATGCAAATGCTTACTAGCAATCTGCAAAAACTATCCATCTCATCAAGTCATTAGCAAGTACTAAAGGCCCATTTATGCTCCCTCTACACATGTAAACGGATCCGTCCATCCGTCCGTATATGGTCGGATATTTGGGCGGCTGTGGCTCAGGAGGTAGAGCGGTCGTTCACGGAATGAAAGGTCGGTGGTTCGAAGTATCCTTTAGCAAGATACTAAACCCCAATCTGCTCCCCAGGCACCGCAATGTAGTGGCAGCCCACTGCTCCTCAGGGATAGGTCAAATGCAGAGAAAGAATTTCCCCCTGTCGGATTAATACAATATCTCAAATCCGTCAATGCTATCATACTTCTATACGTCCTTTACATTGACATCGATACAACCGCAGGAGGGCAGTCAAGTTTCAAATGTTTCGACAACAACGAATATGGCGGCGGTCATAGGAGGTAGTGATAATGTACCTAGTAAATACAAAGCAGAGACTCTGTGCTTGGCGCTCTGAAAATTGGTACATATTAAGTAGCAGAAAGACATTCATTTATTGCTGTCACGTATGGTACAAAAACAGGACCCAATTGCAGACAACAGCCAGAGACAATGTAGCAGGTCAGGGTTTTAATTAAATAAAGGTCCGAGAGGCAAAAATCCATCAAACAGAAAAGCAAAACTAAGGCACAAAAAATAATAACCAATAAATTCAGGAGAAAAACTTAGCAGGAGAACAGGGAAGAACACTGGAAACACATGAGGAAACATTGACGACGAACTGGCAACTCACAGAGGGAATCACACAGACTAAATAAAATAGGGTGACGAGGGAATGATACACAGGTGACACAGGGAGGAGGAGACAATCAACAACAGGTGGAGACGATCAGACACAAAGGAAAAAGAAGGGAAAACCTTAAAGGGGAAAACAAACAGAGCAAACAAACACGGGCAAAAGGAGAAAACTGGAACTAAAAACACAGAAGACTAAAACACAGACAGAGGAACCAAAAGAGTCAAACAAATCATAGGAAAACACAGGAAATGCAAAGCAAAAGCACATGGCAGGGAAAATACTTTCAAAATAAAACAGGAAATGGCAACCTGAATACTGAACCATAACAATCGCCTCTGTTGTGTCGAGTCTCTTCATCGTTGCTGCTCTGATTTCCTTTGAGTACATGCATTTACTGGACATGACTGTATGTGATCACAGGTGGTGGGTTCCATTCCATCCTCTGCAGCTGGCTCATCAGTGACGTGGTATTTCATTGTGTCATTATTGTCATTACCATGACAGCCCTAAGAGCGAGTTGATTTGTATTGTAAATGTGCAGAAATAGCCTCAGCGACCTATCGACGGCTTTTAGAGAGAAAGAGTTTGAAAGCAAAAGACGTAGGTGGATCTTCAGCCTTTAATCTGTGTCCTATTAGCCAACATACTTTAGCTTTTCATTCAT
This sequence comes from Chaunax sp. Z400, assembly GCA_037577475.1. Classification (NCBI taxonomy): domain Eukaryota; kingdom Metazoa; phylum Chordata; class Actinopteri; order Lophiiformes; family Chaunacidae; genus Chaunax; species Chaunax sp. Z400. The sequence continues at coordinate 2,893,170 of CM075199.1, forward strand.
TTATTCTACATTTCCTCCATTGTCCTTCTGGTTGACATCCATCTCCCTCGTTCTCCCCCCCACCTGTCTTTGTCACTTTTCCCCTGTCTTTTCCCTCTCTACTTTCTGCATCCCTCCTTCATTCTCCAAGTCTTTCTTTCTTGCTGCACCTCTCCATCGCTCTTCAATTCTAACACCAACACTCCATCTTTCTCTCTCCACCCATGCCGTAATGGTCTGTTTTCCAGGAGTCGCTCTTACACTGCGAGCATTTTGATGAATCAATAGTGAAGCAGAGCTATGTGTGTGTCCATATGTGTGTAATAGTAAGTAAACCCACGTTGCTATACTGCAAGTATGTGTGCATTTGTGTGCCGGTGTCATTTTCTGTGACCACACCTTCTTTTGTCTGATTTTGTACTCACATGTATTTTGTTGTGTGTGTGTGTCTATAGTTGTGTGTACAAGGAGTGTGTTTAGTGAATAACCTTATTATCCTGGCAAAGTAAAAGCAGTGTGACACTGAATAAGAGGTTGTTCAACTGGATCTGACATTGAACCTCATGAAAGCTAAGCAGTGCAGCTGATTCTCCCCTTTTCATCCTTTTCGCTCCTCCTCTATCTCCCTATTAGTCCTATACTGTACCTCCTTGTTTCCTTCTCACCCCCCCCCATCCTTTATAACATCACCCACTCATTCATCCACTCCTCCACCCATGCATTAAGCCAGCTATCTAGCCATCCATCCCTCAAGTCATCCATTTGTACCTATGGGTGCACATGATAAATGTTTAGACCTTGTTTGGAGAAAACATCCCATCTAAAGGACACTGCTAGAGACAGATCATTTATCAAATACCATCTTTCCAACACACACACACACACAAACACACACAGGCTTAGAATGGACTTAAGTTTTGGGCTTACAAACAGAGTCCGTTGGCTTTTTGTTCATATTTTACAGAATCTGATGAGAATAGAAGTTTATATTTATATAAATCATTCTATTAAAACTGGACACTCATATTAAAGATATGTGAATGCATGAAAGGGGAAGAAAATAGAAATAGACAGTGAGAGACAGAAAGTGAGACCAACAAAGAAGGAGTTGGTCTCTCTGGGAAAACATTATTCTAAACAGAGTTTTTGTACACTGGATATGACCCAACAACAACAACAACAAAAAAGAGTTATGTTATGTGTGTTTCCCAGATTTCAGTTGAGATATTGCATTGTTTTCTTTTCATGGTGCTTTGGTGGCCTTCCTCTGTAAGGGTGAATGACGATGAATAGGGTCACTGCCCTCCTCTCTGCCCGTATTGATTTCCATATCACCATGTCAATCCTTGGCCTGTCGCACACACTCTCATATCAGGATGTCATGGCAAACACTGTATTGCTCCTCATCATCCGGGCCTTTGTTTCATGGCCAGTAAAGTTCTGATAGCATGAGCATTTCAGTCGCCAGATGAAACGTGGAAGTCACCAAAGCTTGTTAAGATTTGGCAAACAAGGCTGATTTTTTTTTTCTTACCCAGAACAACATGAACGCAGCACGGAAGATATTTAAAAGGATTCACTACAATCCTAACTTTATAGCATGTATTCATTAAGTTCACTCAGTATTGAAGTTTGTTTCAACCTACATCTATTGAAACAGAAAACAGTCATTGCTTGGAAGGGAAAATGCTTTGGCTATTCCAAAAAAAATAGTCACCCATACTGCATCCAAGGGTTCTACTCTTCAAGGAATTTTAAAAAAAGAAGAAAAAAAAGTTCAAACTATATTTACCCAAAGGAAACAACTTGTGATGAGCATTGCCAGCTGCCACTGGGCAGCACTGGAGACGTGTGGTTCAGCTGGTATACAGCAGTTTCGGCACTCATCATGTCCTGTCAGTTTCATCTTTATCATGCATTGTTCAGTGGGCAGGACCACAGGGGAACGTTTAAGAAATGTCGATCTGCTGATGTCCCTGAGAGACTGATGATTGGATTGGAGACTGTCTGAAAAAAGGATTCGAATAATGAGGCAGCCTTATTGAGTGCTGCACCAAAATAACTATGGTGAGCTCAATCAGCATATGGATATATGATACTCATTTTATATAGATATCTATTATACACAGTGTATGTTTCAATACATATATATCAGTGTGTTTTATAGACATCTGCCAAAAAAAGACATGGTAAATAGTGCTTGTTTGTTTGTCATCTAATAAAACAAATGCATACATGAGTATGAAGCTTATATATATATATAAAAGACCATTCATTTCCACATACTCTCAGCTGGTCCGTGCTAATAGGCACTGATCTAGGCTACCTATCTGCATGCTAACATTTACATTTGGAACTGCATTTCCAATGATGCTGGCAGGATATTAACTTGTCTATTTTCAGGATGAATACACAGGCAGACCGGCAACATGGAGAAAGAGGACAGCTAGAAGAGGATTTGATTGATCATTAATTCTGATTTGCACCTGACAGCAATACACAAATTAAACAATACCATTGCTAACTACTGCTACTATTATTAGTATTATTATTAGTATTAATAATAATACTAATAATAATGTGTTCATAGTTGCGAATGATGTGTATGATTAGATTTTTTAAAAAGCCATTTATTATTTACTTTATTTTTTACCATACAGCCTGGAGTGTAGTGGTAAAATAAGCTTTAGTTGTTCATGTATCCATATTGTTTTTATAGCATTGCAGAGGGTGAAGAAGGAAGAAGAGGATGAAATTATTTTCTTTCACGACATGTTCATATTTGACATTTTTGACATGCAGGCATGACAACATAAACCAGAGTTAATGTAGAAACACCTCCACCGCTGTGTTGTTGAAACTACCTCATGCTTTTGAAGTGTACAAGGTGTAGTTTGGGATTTTAGGCTTCCTTTTACAGTAATTGCTGCTATGTGATTTGGGCTTCACAGGGGGAAATGCTGTCTGAGAAATTACCTCTGTATTTGGTTTCTGTGCGTACATGTGTGTGTGTTCTCAAATGGGATGAGTGTGCAGCGGAAAAATGGGAGCTGTCAGTCAACCTAATGAGACCAACCTTCTCACTGCACACACACACACACACACACAAACATACACAGGGAGCGCCATCAGGCCAGTGGAAGTGCCATATAATTGGGTTTCCTTTCCAGGACAACAGACATGCTCACTGGATTAGATCTGACCACCGACGCCAATTCTCTCCATGTCTCCCGATCTCTGCTTTTCTCTTTGCTTTCTCTAACTATCTTTTTTTGCATCTCTGTTTTTCTCTGTTTTCTCAACCTCTTCATTTGTCCTCATTTGTCTGTTCGATGGTCACTTTCTTTATGTTTTTATTCCTCTGTCCAAACCGTTCTGTCCATCTTGGTGTCCCATCCACGTCTGATCTATATTTATAGTGCTTTATCACATATATGATACTATATATGATATATATAAGCAAGCATTGTTAGCATGCAAGTTATAATTTAAATGGTTAATGTAATATTCCTAGACTTACTGGAACCCTCACGACCTGTTGCTGGATGTGCTAGAGATCAGTTGGAGTCTTTCCTCTAAGTTCCATTTCACATTAAGTGTATTTGATCCAATGAGATGAAACATTGTTGATCTTAGTGGGATGGTTATTTGAGGTTTTTGCAATAGTAATCACAGCTTTAAGCCAGACTAATGATTCAAAAAGGCACAAAAAAGAGGGGCATTTTTTTAGAATGAGACAAAAGATACAAAATATAAAAGAGAAGAGGTAAGGAAAGGGAAGGAGGGAAGGAAAAGAAAAAAAACTTTTTCTCACAGTTCCTTATGCAATCCCTGAGGAATGTCCACATCTCCTCTCTCTGCCCCTCGCATTGTCTGGATTTGTGTAGAGGCTCTTGGAGATTGTGTGCATGTGTGTGTGTGTGAGAATTCTCTTCACTCAAGCTTCTCTTCCTCATCTTCCTCACTCCCCCTTTTTTTTAAGTCTTGGCCTTGCGCCAGAATATTTTGAACTAACTAATACTTTCTTTTATAAATACAAACATTGTTTCTCTAACACACAGTAATATACTTTCAATAAGTACTTCTTGTCTACAATAATAATTGCACAAATAATTGGTGTAAAGCTCAACTAATTATTGTGAACTACCATTTCTTCATATTATTTTTTGTAGTATGTTTTTATTTGATTAGATATTTACCTGTTTTTCCATTTTTCATATATATTTTTTTTTTATTTTATAATGGCGTTTTACAGACAACACTTATCTTAATAGTAAGAGTAATTCTGTTCCACTTCCACAGCACACACAATGTCACTTTTCAATATGTTACTTTTTATGTCATGACACTTTTTTAACAGCAGTATTATCCAACAACTGCTACCAGACTCAACGTCAACAAAGTATTTTGTATCAACTATCTAGTTGCTGCTCTATGTAAACAGAATACACAGAAACTTACATGTCCTTTTATTAACGTAACTTTAAAAGGATGCTAATGCCACCTATATTTAGAGCCTGCTTTATTTGGCTACTCATCTGGAAAGTGAAAAACCAGGTCAGCAGTGTTAAGCTGAAGAAAGGGAGATGTTTGGTGACTGTGTCTGTGTGCGATTTGATAGCAGTTGTTGAATCCTGAGGCAAGTAAAGTGTTCAACAGGTTCTCTGGATCAAGGTGTTGCACTTTCGTTGAGAGAGGAAGCATCGATGAATTCCTATTTTCATGCACGTTCAGAGGGGTTAGAAATTCCAGGCGTGCTGCTCCATATTGTGTGAAACCCTGCAATAATAATAATACCTAGCCGACGTCTTATATTCTCTGCCTGATATATGCTGTTTACATTGACCAGACATATGGTGTTCATGCATGAAGTGAGGAAATGTCTCCAGAGTGCCGACACTTAGCGATCATTAGTTTGGAAATCAACCGTTTTGTGGTCAATCCATTTGTGTCGAGGCTGTATTGCTGTCATTAGCCTATCACATTAGAGCTTGGGTTTAATGAATAAATATATTTACACTGAGTCGGTGGGACTTCATTATGGTGAGATAAACATTTGGGTGTTTCGAGTGGCAATGTGTTTGTGTTTCTGCATGCTGGATTTCCTTTGTGTGCATCTGTGCGTGCATGATTCACACACATTGAAATTCATGCACACTGTTGCATAAATGCATTTTTTTTTTGTTTTAGCTCTGAACAGCTTAATACCCAGTACATGAACCCTATGGAGACGTGAAAAATAAATACACACACATATACAGAGCAACAGGTATGTGTACTGCTCCACTGCTGACACAACACACAAGCTTAGTCTTGCAGCGTGAGTGATCCGACAGTGTTTTTGGCAGCCTCTCCAAAATGCATCTCGTCCTTCCATCTATCTATCTCCACTCTTCCCTCTCCCCTCCCTCCAGTAGGCCTACGTGATATCTCACTGCTCCCTGTTTAGCCACTTGGCAGCGAAGCAACACATCCATCTCTTTGGAAATGTTTATCTGCAAGCTGTTTACTCCGTATACTGCTCCACATAAATTCACATGCATATGGACACACACTCACACACACACACACACCAGCACAAGTTCTACTTGAGTCCTGCAAACAAGAATACAACAGACATGTACTAACGTGAATGTAAACATGTGAGTCGAAAGAAACACAAACTCAAAAGAAGAGCGGCGTATTTTCCCAAAATGGTGTAGTTTCTTTTTACAGTCATGCTAAATGCATGCACATACACAATGAATAAAATATACAGGCGCATGCTCACATTTACATGAACGCATGGAATCAAACAGATAGCATGTCTATGGCTGAACCCTCACAAGAGTTCACATCATAGACAGTAGTATGAAAACACACACGTACATTAGCGTGAGGAAGGAATGCTGATGGAAGCTACGGTTGGAAACGCTGGTTGGACTACAAATAAACACGGCAAGATTCGGCCTCAAAGGCTGCACATATGCCTGTGAACAAACAGATGTACCCACACCATATATACCAAAGTATATCTACAAGTACACACAGCACTCAAACAGGAACATGCAACATACACATACGCTCATATAAACATTGTTATTGCATTCCACTAATGAAATTAAGCCTGTAAATGTAGCGCTCGGTTAGGCAGATAAAGCCCAAACTTCCTTCCAAACAGAGGGGAAAGGGAGTGGGAGACGGAGAATTCGAGCAGAGAGGGAAAGGCTGTGAAGATCAAGGCTAAGTTGAAAACAGAAGGGTCAACTTTACAGAGAGTGTGAGTGATGAGAGAGAGATCACAGGAGGACGGAGGAAGCGTGGGCACGGGGGGGATGTACGAAGGGGGTAATTGTCAGATCGACTCCAGATTTGCACATCCTGAAGAAGTAAAAGGGAAACTCCAAACGGAGGCTTGGTGACGGCTGGTGGTTGGCAAAAAAAAAAATCATACGGTCGTGTGGGTTTTTTTTTTTTTTATAAAATCATAGACTCTTATGAGCAGCCATGGAGATATCAAGAATATTTAAACAACTCTGTTCCATCACAGCCAAGGTTTTTTGTCATTATGCTCATCATTTCCATCATTCATAAATTATTATTATTATGCATAAAAAAAACGAAAGATAATAAAACTATTACATTAACGGTGAGTCATAGATATCCATCCGTTCCTGTTTATTCAAGGTGATCTTAGTTTTACATACAAATGAAGCAGTTTTGATAGTTGACTAAACTGTCTGATAATTTAATTTACTGACCTCGATCCTGAAGAAAACCACCATTAGTGAAATGTTTTTCTTGAATAGCTATCAAACTAATAATGATACCAATATGATTTCAAATTCGAGGGCTCGGGTTCCATGGCCAAGGAGTCATATTATGAGGGTCAAACTATCATGGGACTATTGATTTTAGGATTAATAACATAAAAGGGGGAAAATGAGCTGCCTTGGTGGAGGTTTGGTCTCTGAGTGCTGTCTAGTTGATCCATTTATCCATATTGAAAACAGTTACTGTTGATTGTTAGCTGTCCACTGGCAATTCCGGCCAAGCCTTGGGTTGAGTCTGTCGACCAATCAGAAGCTGTTCTTTTCATCGAGGGCCTGTCTGTAAACCAGCTACAAAAAACACCTACTTCATGATGAAACAATTAGGTTTAGGTACCAACCTCTTTAGTTAGGGTTAGGTAAGGATGTCAGGGAGTGTGTTGTGGAGCCTGCAAGACTGCAGCTGGACTGTTGGCACTGAGATCCTTCGTTAGGCTGCACAGTCGCTCACCATCTGATCTGATCTGCAATAAACTTGAACTAAAGTTCTTTAATTTCCCACTATGAAACATGACCTTCTTCCATTTCACAATTCTTTGCCGTACTGGTGCTTTTTTGGATGGTTGGGCTAACAGAAAGTAACCCTACACTGATTCTAATATAGTAATTAAAGTAACTAGTCAGATGTAATACATTACATTTAGAACAAAACTTACTGAGTGAATCATTTAATTCAATACCAGGAGTAGAAAAGTCAACACCCTCCTTCTCCCTATGTTTCCCTCAATCTATCAGACAAAGGCCAACGGCAAATAAACTCTCCCTCTCTCTCTCTCACACACACACACACACACACACACACACACACACACACACACACACACACACACACACACACACACACAGTAACCCTAGATTACAGAGAGGCAGCAAATCATTGCCCCATTCAAACATTTAGATCATGTTCTGTTAAATTAAAGTGTGCACAAAAGGGATTCATACCGTGTATCGGTATCCATTATATTGTGTGATGAAATTATGTGTCATTGATGACAAAGCTTTGTGGTGTAATCATTAATTATGCCTGGTGTTTTGTTAGCGTGTCTGAGTGTTGGCATGCCGCGGGGGCTTCAAGGTTCAATCAGTCCAGCAGTGAAATGTAAAACACCTTGAGGATGAGGCAACAAACTTGACCTATGCATAGAATAATAATGAAAGGTGTGCTGTAAATAAATGAGCCTTGAATGAAATATTCTGAATGGAACAGCTGAGTCTACCCTCCATAAAACAGGAAAGACTCTGTGCTATGAAGGGTTTGTGGGGAGAGGAGAAGAAAAGAAGAATCTTCTCACCAAAAGTTGACTTTGGACCTCATGCTGCCTTTTTTTTTTAACCAGAGATGTTTACATAAATCATCATGTTGGACCATTTCACATCCCTGGGGCTGCAGACCCTATTCAGAAATTTGTGAGGCAACAGTTTTCCTAAATGAGATTTTTCTGTTAACTACCTTAAGAAAGGATTTCTGTAGTTTGATAGGCTGTTGTTAAATGAACGTAACCAAAGTGTGTTGCTCCTGAACCAAACTGCTCTCCTCTATTGGCTCTTTAGGTGGAGTTGTCTGACAGCATCTCCCACACCATCACCGATGCCTATGCCGGGAAGGAATACATCATCCAGGTAACATCTCCTGTCTTGCCATTTCTACCTGACTGGTCGTATAAGATTAATACAATCCATATCTAAACATTATCTATGATAAGAACATTCAAGAGCATTAGCTTCTTTTTCAAGTTGCAGCTTCAAAACTGGGAAACAAACAGGGGGAAAAAATGTTTAAAAAAAGCAGAAATCAGCAGATCCTTTTGTAAATGGTTTCCTTTCCACCATGTTTATCTAACTGGTAACTAATACGTAGCCAATATGCTGCTCCTCTACTCCACTGTTTGTGTCAGAATAGGATACACATATAGACAAAGGGACTTCATGATGCTTTCAAATGCACCTCTTAATCTCTGAAATAAAGTGCTCCGTAAGACAAAGTACGTGGTTCCCATCACGGATCTCATACACTCAGAAATCTGTTGGTTTCTTTTCTAATTTTCCATTTCCATACACCTGACATTACATTTTTTGTTCTTTTGGAGCAACATTTTCAAATATTAGATGCTAAAATCATAATATCCCATCATTTCTACATTTCATTTTTTTAACTCTATAAAAACATCTCAAACATTTTTTATCATTTATTTTCATGCTGTATTACTGGAGCATTTTTTAAATATCAGATTACAAACGTCATACCCAATTTGCATTTTGGACAGCAAAAAAAGAAAATATATATATATATTCCTGGTGAGTTGATTTTGTTTCATACATACAGTCTCATTGTCTCTTCCTTTGTTCAACAGGTGGCTGCCAAGGACACAGAGATTGGAACATGGAGTGACTGGAGTGTTGCTGTCCATGCTACACCCTGGATTGAGGATCCAATCACTCCCACCACTGAAGTGGACTTTCCTAACGGTAGGACACAGCCTCATCTAAAGCTAGTTCCTTTTAGCCTATAGTTTCAACATTTGAATCTAAAATGTATGCAACATGTGTTTTTTTCACATGTACCATCTGAGCTGAACATTCAGAATGATGTCACCACCATCCAATCTACAGAAGAAAGACTGAAATAAGTTTTTTCTTGTGTTGAGCCTTCAGGGGTTGAGGCAGAGCAGTGTTAAAATGCTCACAATGACAATGATAATGGGTTAATACCAAGTAGATATTAAGTTTACGATGTTTGAGTTAAGCATGTTAACATCAAATATTTGCTAATCACCACTAAACGTAAAACACTGCTGGTGGCGTTAGAAGAAAAGTCGTCATTACGTGAGTTGGATTCATCATCTGGGGACCAGCAATGAGAATAACTCAGAGTGTAGAAATATTGCAATGTAAACATTGTAATGATAATATAGTATTCCCATAATGTTTTTAACATTGTCCGTTGTGCCTTCCAGTTCTGACATAGTAAATTTCCTGAACCAATTAGGGATGAAATTCGCTATATTTGATAACTTTTTCTCTATCATTAAATTGAGCACAGTATAAGCATTTTGACAGCTTTGAACTTTTATCGCAGCTTAAGATATAAGATCCAGCAGCCTCCAGACAAATCAGCTCACATCAACCTGTGCGCCTGAACATCGCCTTAGGGAAAAGCTGTACCTTCTTTTTAAAAATGATCACGTCTCCGCCACATCCTCAAATTGACTCACTTACAGTAGAGCAAGAGTGCACTTTCTAGGATTTGTATGCATTAGAAATGATAATTTAACATTATATATATATATATATGTGTGTGTGTGTGTGTGTGTGTGTGTGTGTGTGTGTGTGTGTGTGTGTGTGTGTGTGTGTGTGTGTGTGTGTGTGTGTCCCCTGGCACACACAGGCACATACTTGCATAAACACAAGGACAAAATATATCTGTGGGAATTATCTAACCAGCCATCCTTCAGCGTGTAGCAGAGATCAAGGATGGCCTGCAAATCGAAATCTCCCAATGCTCCGATGATCCCTGAACAATGACACATCCATCCTTCTCTGAACACTCTACCATGCACATCTCTACAACCGTGCTGGAATAGAAAAGCACAAATGGCAGAACACATTTTGAATGAGTAAACACTGAATATGAGCGGACATGTATTAAAGTCACTGCACTTTCTAATTTTGAAGGCATCCCCAATTTCATAGCAGGCTGGTGAAAACTTTATTTTAATGGTCAAAGTGCAATAATGGCTTTACTGCAAAATAATGTTTAAAATTGTCTGTGTGTTGCTACGAGCTTTTTGCCTCCTCTTTTTAAACTACCAAGATAACACTACAGTACATACTGTCAATGCAAAGTCCACAGTTACTTGATTGTCATACTCAAAGTGCATCATTCCATTATAAAATGCTATAATGTCAAACTGCCTTCTGCAGATTGTGCCATCGTATGCTTGGTGGCCAATCGATCAAAGCAACATTTTGGTGCACAGGCATCCAACGAGGTCTGATGTCCCATTGGCTATGAATTGAAATGAACTGAGCAATAAAATAGCCTTAACAGGATATTCTTAAAAAGTAATAATTATATGAAAAAACTTGGACTTGCAACAGGGATATTTTTTTTCTTTACTAAAATATGTCTTATTGTCCAACTGGGATATACACTTCTTCACTTTATATATATATATATATATATATATATATATATATATATATATATATATATATATATATATATATATATATATATATATATATATAATCTGATTAACCTTATCTGGATTTACATGGCATTGTGCCAGACTAGTTTTTGGCCAGGAGCAGCAACTTTGAGGAGTCTCTGCTTGGTGCCTGGCAACCTCACAATGATGGCAAGAAGCAAATGTGCCTGGCCAAGAAATAGTTCAGCAGATAGCCCCGCACTAGACTGCTACACGACATTTTTAAACTTCAGATTGTGTTAGGATTTAAAAAACTCAACTTAATATTTGACTTTGTGAACTTTCCTGTCTTTTTTTCCCCGCTAAGCTAACAGGCTGCTGGCTGTATAGTTTTATATTTAAAGGATACATATGAAAGAGGTATCAAGCTTCTCATTTACTCTTGGCAAGAAAGCAACTAAGCTTATTTCCAGATATTCCAAATGAAATAAAAATGCTACTCTCACACCAATACAGGGCTTACAAACTGCACACTTATGGACTTTTGCCTCAAATACAACTTTCAGCTTTCGTCTTCAGGAAAGGTTTACACTGATCAGGGCTGGGGAAAAATTAATTGACATATAAGGCCTCTGTCAAAGTGTAAAATGTGATTTTAAATACACTCTCTGAGTTTCTGCATTACATCTTAACATATTATTATATCACTTGATCAAACTGTTTATTTTTTAAGAGTCAAAGAAGAGAAACTACCCTAATACTATGATTTACTGACAATATGAGACCAATTTGAAGTCAAATCCTCCCCTTATATTCTGCTCACCTGACTTTCTCCCTCTACTGACGTCCCTGAACAGTTTTACAGGCCAGCAGTGCCTCCTGTAGGTCAGAAGCAGCACTGCAGACTGATCATAACAGCTAACAGCTATCACATGCCTAGAGCCAGACAAAACACATGCTAAACAGCACACAGAGAACATTCACCCTGCTTTTACACTCCCTCACACACAAACACATATAAACAGTCACCCCCCCCCTCACCCACACACACACACACACACACACACATAGACACACACTGTACCTCCCTCTGATAGGACGCAGTGTACACACTGAAACTCAGTACACAGTGTATTACTCTTGTTCTCGGGGAAAGAACAGGAGGTTGTTGGGATTCTCCTCATGCCTCCTCTCCATCGAGCTGCTTCTCTTCCTCCCTTCTCTCCTTGTACTTTTCTTTTTTTTGCCTCCAGGTCTCTCTTTCTCCTTTTCATTCTGTTCTTTCTTCTCTATTTCCTCTCACTTCTCACTCTATTGATCCCTCACACTCTCCTTTCATCACTTCATCCTTTGGTGATTGATTATATCAGTGTAAGGGGCTGTGTGCAGCTACAACTAATAAGTAATGAGTAGAACTTCCATCCATTGTTTTTCGATGCCCCCTGCTACAGCTGCACACTCAGTTGAAGGTTTCTTGAACTTCCATAAAATGGTGCACAGCAGCGATAATGTTAACAGAATCTGAATCTGAATCTCAAATGAGCTTGCTCTTGATCTTGGGGTGGAGGTAGTACTCTGATGGTGCCGAATCAGGTGAGGATGTTCAAATCAACATTTCTCAATGGCAGCCATTGCCACTGTGGACTTGACTTTCTCCTGTAGCTGTCTCAAGTGATCAGCATAGTACCCTTTTGATAGTCTGACCCTTTTCCAGGTAGTCTACCAGCAGTACTCACTTTGCATCCCAAGAAAACAGACGTCACAACCCAGCTAACCGATCTGTCTTTCTTCGGACCTGGAGCCTCTGGAGGCCCTTTTCCACCGAGGCAGTTCCAGGGCCAGTTCCAGGCCAGAGCCTAATTTGGAACCAGTTGATTGTGTTTCCATTGCCGAAGAACCGGCTCTCTGCCCCAAAAGCTGGTTCCAGAGTCTAACCAAAGCATTTCTTGGCCAGAAAAAAGAACCGGCTACGTCAGGGGCTGGGGGCATTTTTATCCTATAAATCATAGGCTGGAAAGGCTCTCTCTCTCTCCTTTGAATGCTACAGCCCACTTCTTCACTACGATGTAAGAAAGGACTCCCTTCCCTGGTGCTGCCACCACCACGTCCTTGAGAACCTCCTTGTGTGATAGACCCTACAGACTGAGGTTGTGGATGACTACACACAGGCTGATACTGTGCAGTTTCCTCAACAGCGCTGACTTACAATTTTCAATTCCCCAAAAACGGAAATGCCACAAAAGTTATTCACTTCAAACTTTCTCCAAAATCACTCAAAGACTCCTACTGCACATGCATGGACTGAGAGCTGTATAACTCATTTCCTTTTAACTTAGGCCCAAAAATTATCAATCACTCCTCTGTGTCATGATAACAGCTCATTAAAACACCAAACAACATTCATGCAACATCACATCACTAACTATTGTATATGAAGCAGATTCATCAGTGGGGAAAGAAGGAAAATATTTGATTTCCTGTCTGAAAGCAAACCAATGAACTGAAAGTTCCTGCCTGGGCCAACTCCTTTTTCATCTGACCAGCTTGTTAACATCTCCACGCTGACCAATATTTCCAGGCTGCTCGGCCAAATAAGAAATGAATGGACTTCCTCAGACTTATTGATTGTGTAGCTCACACTCTGAACACACAGTCTCCTCTCTGTCTTTCTCCCTTTCTTACCTGTGCCACATGTCCTTGTCCTCTTTTGTCTCTTTTTCTTGTTCGTGTTGCAGCAACAGCATTTGACCTGAAATGGGAGCTGGTTGCAGTTTAGTGTCTGTTCTGTTAGCTGACATCAAAAGGCTTATTTCACGTCAAAAGGATGGCACAGTGGTAGACAGATGACATCTAGAAATCCCATCTTCAGTGATTGGACTATCACTTAGAAGAGCGGCTACATTCCAGGAAGTTTAAAGCAGATCAGTGTAAAGTTGTTGTTTCCATCTAAGATATGTTTCTCCCTCACCCACTCTGTGGGACATAACTGGACACTATCGAGCACCAAACAGGCACCACAAGATATCACTTCTTATATCTGTTTCAAGGCATATTTTAAGAACTGGAGTGTTTACATGTATGCAAATGATTAATGAACAAAAACAACAATCTATAAATGTTGAAACTGAGGTTCCTCAAGATCTTCTTCATGCGTTCTTCCTTCCCTGTTACTTATGTCGTAAAGAGTATTAAAACAAGAGGTTTTATTTCAGGTGTTAATTCAACTCTAGGGATGGGCGTTGATTTTCAAATATTCGAATAGCCATTAATCAATAAAAAAAAATTTTTTTTAAATCAATTTGTCATAAAAAGATTTTTTCCCTTGTGTTTACACACGCCTGGTGGTAATGCAGTAAGACACCTACAGGCTGTTTGCAACCGCTATTAACAAAAGAAGAAGAACACACCATGATCACAAGGCAGACAGCAGAAGCATGTAGCCATGATGTGGTTCTCCTTTAAATAAAGAAAGAAAAACAAGGTACAGCACCAACTCTGCCAGGCAAATCTTATCACAAGTCAAAGCAGAGCGCCAGCAGAAGCAGAACGGTTGGGATGTATCACTGCTCTAATTTAATGGTCGAATCGTGACGAGTGAGTTTCGATTTGTAATTTTGCTGGACATGCCCATCCCTACTCAATGTTGATTATTTACATGAGCACTTCCAACGCTGGGATGGACGTGTAATCATCAGTGTCAGTTAGATTGCTCTCCTGGTGCCACCATGTTTTAAAAAAAACTAAAAAAAAACATGACAAAAATGCCCTAAGGGACTCTTGGATGTCTGTATGGTAAATAGCTCATGACAACATGCCATCCGCTGTGGCACCAAAACATGAGTGTCCTCTTGTGTGTCCTTCCAATGTAATAAACATGATAAAGTCCCATCTATGGGAGCCAATTTGGCGGACAAAAATGTGATTAAGTGCCCAAAATGTGATTAAGTGCACACTTTTTCCATTTACCAAGGAGCCTCCTTTTTTTTCTGTGAAGATATTATGAAGAGCAACATTTGAAATGGGAATTTACATCAGGAAATAGAGCATCAGCTCCTCGTGATCGCTACTCTGTTGAGATATCTCACAAGCAGAGATCAAGACTGGGTGATCACAGATGCTGCTGTCATGATTTTCAAACAACCATCTACATCACCAATATCAATGTAAACAGGACGCATCATTAGAGTTCAAGTCAGTCCGAGATTTTAGATCTTATTAAGTTCCATTCCAGTAATGCAGTCTTTACCAATCCTTCTTCTTCTTCTCTTCATTTTCCAGATTTCCCTCTCTGCCTGTGCGCTCTGCACCTTCTCTCCCCTCCACTTGTTTTTGTCCTGTCTCCCTGTCCTTACCGGTGCCCAACTAGCTCGTTACATCAACGCACACCCCATAACAGTCTTTATTCATCACCATCACATCATTTGCTTTGCATGATTTTTATTTTCTCCACCACTCCGAAGCAAAATGTTTTGCTGCAGACGGGAATTATTGCATGTTAAATGTGTCCTAGTTCTCCCTCTCTCTCTTTCTCTCTCTCTCTCTCTCTCTGACTATTTCACACCTGGCTGCTTCCTTCTAATATCTCCCCAACTCCCAACACAACACTACAGTACAGTCATTAATTGGAAGGAGAGGGAAATCATATTCTCTCTCCAATAAAAAAGAAAAGTGCTGTGGGTTCCAGACTGAGCTGCGAACAGTGCGTATGAGTTAATATATAGTGAGCTGCCTGCAGCTGTAGCACTAGACTCATTTTATAAAACGTTCAACTGTGATATTTCTATTTGTCAAGAAGTGTGGAACCAAAAATGGCTCAGGCAAATCATTTTTTAGCATATTTATTTTTTTAGCAGCCTCTTAAACATAATCATATTGACAGAAAATATACGATAGTATGGCAATAATTTATACAAACTCATTCTTCCTGCATATTGAAAAATACGACTTCTTTAATATCCAGGAGCAGATTTTAGTATTAAATTTTAAGTCTTTTGGGGCAAGGCCAAGTCAAGGAAGGCTAAAAAAGGTTGGTTTTTTTTATAGTTCCATGGTCCAATTCAAGTTTCAACCCACTGATGGCAAGTCAAGTCATAAGAATGAGGCCTAGACCTTGTTTTACCTTTTATTAAATTGTATTACTTTTTTTAATCTTTGTCAAGTCTCAGCATAGAAATAATCCCTCAAGTGCTATTATGGATGTGTAAATGCGTAGATTTTCAAGGTGTGTATTAGACTGTCTCAAGAAGCTGCTTTTTTTAAATATAGCCAGCTCCTCACTGCCTCCCTTACCATTGGGGGCTTTTCCTTGTCCTCTCTTGCCCTTTGTCATATTTCCATCTCCATATTTTATCCATATTTTCCTCCATCTCTGTCTTTCTCTCCTTTTTCCCTGCAGCTTCAGCATGAATGAGTTTTTTTGGGGTTTTTTTTTTAATCCTGTTCACTTCATAACTGCCTTGACAAGTCCCATATTGATTGCACTTGCTGATTAGAATTGATTTCACTCTGTTCTGTATTTTCCTTTCTGT
This sequence comes from Chaunax sp. Z400, assembly GCA_037577475.1. NCBI lineage: Eukaryota > Metazoa > Chordata > Actinopteri > Lophiiformes > Chaunacidae > Chaunax > Chaunax sp. Z400. The sequence goes on from CM075199.1 coordinate 2,909,634, forward strand.
CTGGTCCTTCTCAGTACTATGAGCACTTTGCAGCGTCCATCCATCAGACTGACGCTCTGGATGTTTTTGTTCTCTGGAAGATAATGATTGTAACACTGGTGCCAAAAATTTTAAAGAAATGAAGTAAATAAAACAAAAGTGATGGATAAAAGTTGAACTGGTGATTTAGGAGATGATAAAAAATATGCCCAGTAAGGTTTATTCTGTTTTCTGATTATTCCTCTAGAGACTAAGACCTCCCCCATTCCATCCTCCAATGCACCACAGAAGGCTGAACCTCCAGTGGGAAGAGCTGCCAGGCTTCTCACGTTTTTCTCCCCTTTGCTGTTAGGAATGCTGCCGCTGTTCATATGGTGAGCGAACACACACACACACACACACACACACACACACACACACACACACACACACACACACACACACAGACACACACACACACACACACACACACACACACACACAAACACAGCTCCACTCCCCTCATCTTTGAATTGATTACAAACTCATCCATTCAGTCATATATCGGCATGTCGATGCATGTCTATTGACGTCAAAAGCAACAAACAATGGGCAAGTTAGTTTTATGACCTAGTCGAGGGTCTTTTTCATATTTTTCTGCAGAGCCCCTGAAGGGATTGGAGTAAAATCCAATCCAAAGCTGTCCAGTTTTACAAATTGTACAGTTTTAAACTATAAATCATGTTGTAATAGTATATGCCCCGTTGAAGATGGAGATGATGAACAATGGATGCTGAAGCTGATTGTAACGATCTGCAAACAGGAAATGTCTATTGCGGCCCAGTCGATCAAAAAGAGTGACAAACAGCACCCCTGTAATAACACTCCAACCCAACAACATTAAACATGGCTAACTGAACGCCTGCTACTCATTTTGACTGCCAGAGAAGGAACCGAGCCAGGGGTTAGTTAGACGGATTCATGAAAGTTTCCCAATATCCTCTGCTACAGACGTTCAAACTGAAAATATGTGACTGGCTGTTTACACACAGAATTATCTCTACAGATATTTTCTTTTTGTAATATAGGACTCTTAAAGGGACACTTCAACCCAAAATAAAAAAAAAACACATAGAGGTGGTTCCTCTCACCCAACTAGATTGTCTTAGTTTATATGTTTTTTTTACAGATATTAACAGGAGAGACATTTGCCATTTCACTTGTGGTCTTAAAGCCTGCCCCCCAAAAAAACACATTTTGAAAAAGCTGCACCATATCACCGTGCAGAAGGAAACGTGCATCTACTCATATAGATGAGAGGCTTGTTCTTCAGAAGAAGAGAAGCATGCTTCCTTCTGCACTGTGATACTGAAAGAAAATAGTTCCTACATGAAACCTCTGATATCATGGTCTTTGGATTATCTTGAGTAACAAGATCATGATTTCTGGAAAGAGACGTTGCTGGTGGGTTGCACTGTTGCCTCACAGCAAGAAGGTCCTGGGTTCAAATCCACCTGAGGTCCATAGACTTTTCTGTGTGGAGTTTGCATGTTCTCCCCATGTTTGCATGTTCTCCCCATGGGTTCTACGGCTTCCTACATAGGATAAGTGGCCAGGGAAAATGAAAGAATGAATGATAATCCACCTAAACTACAACAGTGACATGTTGCTTACATCCTGATACACACTTTGATGAGATGCAGCTTTAAGATGTCTAATTTGTGCTTCCGTCTCTTTCTCCAGATCTAACTGTCTGATTCCTGAGTGCGGTAGGAGGAAGAGGAAGAAGAGGAGGTGGAGGCTGGTCTCTTTTCTATTTTGCACATGTTTCAAGGATACAGTGCATTGATCATTTCTGTCCATCACACAGTTACTCACCAAGATTACTTAGACATGAAACCAGACGATGATAATGCGATTCAGCATTTTTGATTAACGGTGACAAGGAAATTCTTCAGAGGAACTCTTTGAAAGCGGCATCCTCATCATCGTCAACGACAACAACAACAGCAGCAGCAACGGGAGCAGCAACAGCAGCAGTGATGTCAGCATTAACCGTTTATGTTACCCCCTGGTGGCTTCGATGGGCCACAGCAGACATTATTTGGCAGGCAGCAGTTTGGTTTGGGAATCACTGGTTTGTGACAAAATGTTCTCCTCATGACCTTTTTATTCTTTTTTTTAATTGATCGATTTATAGTCTTAATTTTCGTCTTAAAGTACAGAATGGTACAGACAAACACACATATGGAGAGCTTGTGTTTGACTGTGTGCGTTTGTGTGTATCGTTACCGTAGCAGTCTCCATACAGCTACATCATCATGCCAAAGACTCAAGTTCACCCCCCCAACAAAAAGGTTCCCAAACTTTTCACTGAGCTTCCTGAAGCCTGTGTCTGCCTTTGTCATGGGTTACCCTAGAAAGTTCTGAGTGTGTGTGTGTGTGTGTGTGTGTGTGTGTGTGTGTGTGTGTGTGTGTGTGTGTGTGTGTGTGTGTGTGTGTGTGTGTACATGACACCTGATGGTACAAGAATGAAACGGGACGAATCCGAGGAACCCTGCAGCTCCTGTCTGTGTAAACCTACCATTTAACAAAAGACCCAAAATACCCAATCAGACTCAAACAGATGGTGCGAGTCGTTTTTCGATATGAGGACTAACACTTTGAAGAATTCAGTAATGGTAGTCTGGCTTATTTAGACAATTAGCTTTACACTCTGCTTTCAGCAACTGGAAAAAAAAGGACCTGGATTGTAAAAAAAAAAAAAAAAAAAAAAGCTAAAATAAAGTGGATTTGAGACTGATCAATTCTTTTGTTTTGGTTCGACTTTGTATTGAGGATGACAAAGTTGGATATTGAATCATTGATATGAGCTACGTTGGTTCTCCAGTCTGCTCTTCGCTGTAAAATACAATGATATAAAACCGTTTGCTTTCTGACGCCTTTAAAAACATACAAAAAATGTCTTTTTGCAGTTTACATTTCAATAGCCAATATCACCAGTTAATATTATGTTAGTCAAAGGAATATTGATGTTTTATTGTTTTGTTTTATTTTACAGACATAAAAATACACATAGAGGATTTTAGGGGTTTTTTTGTTTGTTTTTTTCAGACATTCATAATGGCTTAATTTTCCTTGATCCTATTTTGTAAACTATGATATGTAACTTTAACATTGAGCAAAAAGTTTATTATTTAATAATAATAATAATAATAATGTATGTATTAGCAGTAGAATGTCGTAACCTGTACCTGGGGTCTTTTTTATAGATGTATATACAATGACAGGTTTCAACCATTAAATGTGACCATTTCACAATGAATGATGACACCCTGGCCTCATACTCATTTCGCCTCTTCATCTGATATACTGAGAGCACAACGTGTCGATGTCATCTCTTCTTCCCTCTCTGAGCAGGTGACTGTGAATAACAAAACAAAAAACCAGCATGGAGACACAGGTGCAACAACTATTCATGGAAATATCAGTGGTGACGCATTTCTGACTCCCCACTTTTCTGCCATAAACACTGCTTCATTTCCAAATCAATACTTGTGAGCCTGTCATGTTTGTTTTCTCAATCTGGCTTGATGGGAGAAGAAGACTGAGTTCTGTGATCCATCGTTCTTCATTTCTACTCTTTTCTTGATGCCTAAAATATATCTGAAGTTGGTATTTTAACACAAGAGATTTGTGTCCATTATTTTTCAATTGCTTTCACTATAACTCAATCATGTATTGATCGATGCTAACAAATGCTAATTGAGAAGGACACTTATTTGAGCCATTTCCTTTATAGAGGGAGGAGTGGAAGTCAGTTTTGCCAATCAGTGACACACTCAGTAAAAACAGGACTCAAAGTAATTAAAGTATCTACAGTTCATCCTCTGGGGAACATGAATATGTTCATTGAACAGTTGTTGAGATATTTCACTAACAACCTCAAAATGTCATCCAGCTGGTGGCAGTACAGGAAAAGTCAAATGATCAGCAAAGTTATCACCTGGAGAACATGAATATCTCTACAGTCTGAACCAAACCAGTGGACCAGCTGATCCGCGAACCAAGCATGGCTAAAAATGAATTATAAATATAAATAAAATCCTTAAATTTTTTTTACATTGTCAACCAAGAAGCGCATTTAAAGTCAGCTGCCCAAAAATGGACCAAAAAGTCAAAGAAACTCAAAAACCCATGAGGACTTGAATCCCTCCCTCTGATGTCAGAGGTTCTGGTAACAGCAGCATCATTTTTATAAGTCATGACAACACGCTTCTTAACGTTTACAATCAACAAAGTTTTTGCAATAATTTTTTACATTTTCTCTACCAAAAGTTGACGAAAGTAGGTTTTTGTTCAAAACCTCTGTGATCATCTAATCCTTGTGTGTCTTGTTCAATAAGACTCACGATGTAGCCAGAAAAACCTCTTTAACCTACTGATTATGGAGGAACAGCCGACAGTAAGTGTGGCCTGTGAACATGTCTCAGATACCTTTCAGTCTGATTCAGCAGGAAAATATGAACAAAGGAGAAATGGTTGATCAAATTTCCCCTTTTGACCTTTAGTTCTCACCCAGTTGCCTCCTTCTCTCTCTGTGGTCTGTCTCTCTGTCTTTCTTACCTCTCTGAAGCTCCCTTTCTTTCCAATAATCTGACAAATTCTGGCAGGCCGACGTGCAGGCCGAGGACAAATCAATACACCATCTAACAGCTGTCAGCCGGAGTACTGTTTGTGTGCAGACTAGATTGTCTGCCACTGCCATCGGTATTGCATTCATTACTCTTTCCTTCCTCCTCTCTACCCTTTCTAATACATGCATGTCCTTTCTTTTTTTTTAATTGGGGGGTGTTGATGAGAACTCACTTAATATTTGCAAAGACAGGGCAACATTTTACCTGTGAGGACAGGTCTTATATTGTCCTTGCTGTTCTTTTTGTTATGAATAGAAAATATAAAAGAGAAAAAATAAAATATTTTTTGTTCTTTTAGCTACTAATAAAAGCTCTTAGTGAACCTTTCACCTGATATTTCAACCAAACTTTAATTAAATGCCAATTGAAATGTTCACCCGTGCTCCGCTTGTCTGCAACTACGACGTGAACCACATTAACCTCAAGTATATAGGAAAGTGTGTGTGTGTGTGTGTGTGTGTGTGTGTGTGTGTGTGTGTGTGTGTGTGTGTGTGTGTGTGTGTGTGTGTGTGTGTGTGTGTGTCAGTTCCAACAGCCTTGCTCTAATGACTAGTTTGACCTTTCACTGATAACTGGATGAATGACACAATCTCTCCTTCCCTCTCACTCTCGCTCTGGCCTCTGGTTCTCCTCTCTTTAAACACTCAGCTCGCCTCCTCTCTGTCTTTACTCCATTGCTTCCTCTACTATCTCTCTGTTTCTGTTTCTGTTTCTCACACAGAGTTCTCACTTTAACCAGTTCAGTTTTTTTCTCATTGGATACATACTTTTTCATTTTTGGCAGGGATGGGATGTTTACTTTGCACAAAATCTGTTCATAGTTCTTTGGAGTTTTTCCTCACATTAATAAATATTCTGATTTTAGGTTATCTAATCAATCTAATACAACAGCTCAGCCATAAATTCTACCCTTACAAACATAAAAAAAATGCTCTGATGGATGTGATTGCAGTTGCAGTTTGCAGTAGTGTTGAATTTGGCTGCATTATATTGAGTGGTGCTTCAAAGGTTTTGTTTACCCCTTACACAAACATGAGGAGGGAACAGTAGTAGACACACATTTCAACATAATGCAATCCAGTGCAACACCAACAGTAACTCAGCTCGGTACTAAACATGTAAATAGAATGCATGAATAGAAAAGAATGCAGAATATGCGGCAGCACTGCTGCATAATGCATAGGCCAGGAAGTGTAATGTACATGTGTAAAAGAAGAAAAAAAAGGGGGTTGCAACTTGGAATTCATGCTCATACTCACTTGTTTTGTTTTGTTTTGTTTTTTGTTTTTGAGAGGTTGCAAAAACAGAGGTTGCTTCTATTTATTTATTTATTCATGTATTTATTTATTTATTTTCTTACTTTATATTACTTTGCTTTATAAATGAAACTTAATCTTCTGGTTTTTGGCCACTAGAGGACAGCAGAGTCAACCCTACTTCAATGTGTCTCTATCCGTGGTGCTGAATATTTCCACCAAGTCCACCAGCATGATGGACAGTCCAGCTCCCATGATTCTGCCTTTTGCACATTGTAAAAATTTGCAACCATTTCTCAGTCAACACTGGTTAAATATATGAGAAGCAAACTCAAGTTTAGCCTGACATAATTAAAAAGGTGTCACATGTTTAGAAACTGCTAATTTCATGACATTTGTCTCACATCACAAAGGACAGGTATTCAAAAAAAAAGATGGGATGTTGGTGGAGATTTGATTGTGAGCTTTTTGTTTGATTTTGTGTCCTCTTAAGCAAACCAAACACAGGACTGTTCCACCAATCAGTACTGGAATTATAAGCCAGTGCTGAGAGGTCATGCTGCCATTCACCACAAATACTGCTAGAATAAATGCTTTTCGAAATTTGTCATATGCAGAAATGGTCTTCATCAGAAAATCAGCATCATTCTTTTCTTTGTGGTGATTCCAATCAAGAATTAGATCATTCAACTATTTGGTCACTTTGTTTCTGCATCATTCTGGATCTGAAAAAAATGATGCAGAACATTTCAGCATAGGACCAGGTTCCTTAGCTTAAACTTTCTTTGGAAAGCATTCAAGTCTTTTGAAATGAGAAGCAACTGTGGACACTGTCGCTCCATCAAGAAATACATTAGCAAATGTGGAGCTCGGTGAACAATGTGGAACAAGAGTGGATAAGATCACTCACCATGGAGAAAATTCAGACCATAGATTGGATTTGAAATTCAAAATGACTCCATACTGGGGTAAAGGGCCAGACTCATTAAGGACATCACATTTTAAGAGATTAAATTTGTCTTCACAGATCTAATCTAGGATCTTTAATAGTGACGTTATTAAAATTGGATTTTATATGAGTGGTGAAATTAAAATTTATTGCATGATGAATTTCAGCATTTGAATTGACACATCTATTTAAAAAGCCTCCACTCAGCAGGTTTGCCTAATTTGAAATCATGGAGAAAATATTATCTGCTACTCGGGGTTCAATATTGGGATTACTCTGCCTGACGTATTCATTATAAATACTGTTAAAGCAAAACCAAAAGAACATTTCATTTGAAGTGACATTTTTTTTGGAACATTTTCTTTAACAATGACGATCATATATCTGAGATGTCAGACCATTCTGATACAGAATCTGTCCATGAGGTCCCTAACCTTAGCCCACGTAGCACTGACAGAAAAGTCTCACATGTATGTGCAACCTGCAACAAGGCAGTGTGCCCAGAACACAGCCACAAACAACTTGTATGTGAAGATTGTGTTTGAAACAGAAGTAAAAGTGCAACTAAGGATGAACCTCACTTCTATAACTTTACTGTATTTTGTTGCTAATTATTCTATAATTAGGCATCTCATTTTGACATTTACAGTTTTCAGATATTTCAGTAATAATAGTAGTAATATTTTGAGCGTTTCTGCACATAATATTTCAAATATTACACATCTACAAACAAGATGTTTGTTTAGATTTTATTTTAAACAGAAGCATGGAATTAACAGAGGATGAAAAAACACACTAACTATGATGACTTCCATTTAATTTATTGTTGAACGAAGTCTTATGGACTCACAAGTTCATCTATATTTTGCTTTTAAAATGATGCTAGCATACTGTAATACATAATTTATTTTGTACCCGACAAGGATTGTCTAAATAAATGTAATTTTTTCGTACAGTATGTGTTTTTTTTACTCCTTTTGGCATAAAAAAATTGATTGACAACCACAATTATTTACATTAGAATATTTTAGAATATCTGTCATAGATAAATGAAGCATTATAGGTATGATAAACACAAAGAGTATAGAGTTATTTTAAAAAGTATTCCTGTATAAAATATAATGGGGTCATAATTAGAAGGTTCCAGCTTCTAAGATGTAGAGATTTGCTGATTTTCTTTCTCATGATAGTAAATGAAGAGTCTTTGGGTGTTGGACTGCTGGTTGGACAATAGAAACAATCTGAGGTCATCAATTTGGGTTTTAGGATATTGTGATGAGCATTTTTCATAATTGTCAGACATTCTAAAGGCTAAATGATTAATTCATCAAAAATTAAAATACCTTTCAGCACTAAACACAACCACAGTGAATAAAGTGACAATTAATTGCTTTACGCAATGTCTTTTTAAAATGTTATCAGAGTACTGATGTGTTGGATTAAATGATATTTACAGCAATATTGATTGAAATTCACAACTACACATTTTATTAATTTACAGCACTTTGTGAAGTCCAACAAACATAAAATACAACCTTGTAAACCAACTTACTTACTATATTTAAATTATATTTGAATAAAGACAAAATGATTGACCCATGATCACTAGAATATTTAGACAGTCAGTTATCTTATTAGTACACAATTCATCAAAGTAAACTAAATTATACAAAATTACTTAAAATTAAATATATAAAAATATTTTAAAATTAAAAAAAAGAATTAAATATATACCTATTTTCCAAGAAACACATCAGAACCCATTCAAATATTAGAGGCATTCTCTTGGCGATGTCCGGCTGTTCCGTCCGTGACCTGTAGGCGGCAGCAAAGCACCGCCGACCACCAATACTACCGCCAACACAACAGAAGAAGTTGCAAACCTGGAAAGACAACTAATGCAGGGACATGGGGTGAGTGTCGTGATGCCAATAACCTAAAAAGCCGCTCGTTAGAGTTAGCCGATGTGCAGTTTAATTACACACGGTTATTAAAAGCGAAGTGTGTAATGTTGTGCTATTGACTCACCGCAATTTTAGCTAATCGTGACAGCTGACGTCTTCAGAGCAGCATCTTTCACTGCCACTCTTAGCTCCGAGCTAGCTAGCTGTCATCAGCTGGCTAGTAGCTGGCTAACATAACACTTATCTGAATATGCCTTTTTAAACGCTTAATATTTTAATACATACATACAATACATAGTTAGCATTTCTGGTGTTTTTGTTAGTAGGTGACAGAAATAATTGCTAATTGAAATGTTTTACCCAGTAGCATAACGATAGAAACGTAAAATGTATTCAGGTATACTGTAGACCTGTGTTTATATCCCAATTGGTTTCATAAATTTTAACATCTGACATATACACGCTATGTTTGAATGGGAAGTGAAATTTGGAATAAAAATGTTGTTTTAGACTTATATTGTTAATAGCAGTGTAAACAGGTTGCATGGGATAACCTCCAGACTGGGACTGCTGAAAACTCTGATCCTCTTTACAGAAGTACAGCTGGAATGTTCCATCCAGCTGATTCACGTGTTTTAGCTATTCGTTTTAATTTGAAACACCCATGAAAAGTGGTACACTTTTAGATGTCATCCGTTTTAATGGGTCATGTTAATTGTTTTAATTATACAGAGACAAAAGTACTGCCCTGATGGAACATTTCAGATAATTACCTCTACCAAGTTGGTCACACAGTATTTTCTTTGTTAGTTAGCAGATTATCTCAAAAAGTTATTTACGGATTTCTGTGGCATTTTGTAGAGGTGAATGGAGAAGAGGTGAAACCAGGAAAAAACACCCTGTGTTCTATAACAACATAAAAAATATAACAAAATAACATCTGACTTAAATTTTGAAGTCTTGAAATTAAATGATATGTGTTTATCGTCAAATTAGCAAAGTTTTTTTCATGCTGTTTTATTATAATACTGCAGGGAAGAAGCATGTATGCTTCCTGAGACAGCTACAAGGAGACTTTAGATGCAGACCTCCAGGATCTCACTGCAGCTCAGCAAAAAGCTCACCTTCAACAGGTTAAATTCTTTTACCATACTGAATGATGGAAAATCACCCACTTCAAATATAAAGAACTCCTACAGCTGAAAAGATTTTTCTTTATCCACTGTTTTACAACGGATCTTTGGACCTCCAGTCTCAGCCAACAGCCCGCTGCTTCACATCATTTACTCGTCATAAGTGCATCTTCAGTTTAGCACACATCTGTCAGCAGGTAGCTCTGTTGTGATGGAGATGTAAATCCCTTTCCAACCATTGCTCTGGGCCGTTCGCATCGAGTCAAACCAAGTCAAGCAAAGCCAGCACATGTTTGGCAAATGGCTATTTGATGCTTCGGCCTCCCGTGTCTTTGGTGTTATTTCTTGCAACCCAGCGTTACCCCTCCTCTCTCTTTCTTTCCTCTTTAATCTCTCTTCTTCCTTCCTTCTCCAGTCCACCTGACTCTTGATGACCTCCACTGGTAATTGGCCCCATCAGTTATCTGTCAACATGCAAGGATACTACTCCAAGCTCGACTCCTCCCCTTCCTCTCCTCCGTTATTTGGGGGTGGGCGAGATGGTGCTCCCATACCCCTCAGCCTGGCTGTGGAGGCAGAAAAAGCTCAGGCCCTCCTGCAGACATTCAGCTCTGCCTCTCTGCTGGCTTCAGCAGGACTCGGCATGTTCTGTGTGGTGGCCGACCAGGTCCTCCAGCTGTCCGTCATCCAGAGCCACCTGTGGCTGCGCGCTGCCTTGGACAATGCCACACATGGATTGGTGGGGCTGTGGTCATGGGCAGTTGTTATTGGACTGAGGAAAAAGAGTGATCTCTATGAGGTGCTGTTGGCCGGCCTTCTTGCATCATTGATAGACTTGGACCACTTCTATATGGCTGGATCTCTTTCACTCAAGGTAAGACCAGCTGCACCCTTACGGAGGGTTCCTCTGTATTATTGGTCTGGAACTGTGCAACATGGCAAATCTGCAGTGTGCAAGTAAGTCTTTGGAGAATGTTTCATTACAAACTAGAAAGCACTCAGAGAGCGCAGACCTTTCCCGATGACAACGACGAACACGTTCCCAATTGAACAATAAAAACGACAACAACATTCCCATTTGAACAATAATGATGACAACGTTCCCATTTGAACAATAACATCGACGACAACATTCCCATTTGAACAATGACGACGACGACAACATTCCCATTTGAACAATAAGGACGAGGAACATATTCCTATTTGAACAATAACAACGATGAACACATTCCTATTTGAACAATAACAACAACGGCAACATTCCCATTTGAACAATAACGACGACAACATTTCCATTTGAACAATAACAACAATGAACACATCCTATTTGAACAATAACAACGACAACATTCCCATTTTAACAATAACGATGATGACAACATTTCCATTTGAACAATAACAATGAACACATCCTATTTGAACAATAACAACGACAACATTCCCATTTGAACAATAACGACGACGACAACATTCCCATTTGAACAATAACGACAATGAACACATTCCCATTTGAACAATAACGACAATGAACACATTCCCATTTGAACAATAACAACGACAACATTCCCATTTGAACAATAACGACGACGAACATATTCCTATTTGAACAATAACAACGATGAACACATTCCTATTTGAACAATAACAACAACGGCAACATTCCCATTTGAACAATAACAATGATGACAACATTTCCATTTGAACAATAATGATGACAACATTTCCATTTGAACAATAACAACAATGAATACATTCCTATTTGAACAATAACAACGACAACATTCCCATTTGAACAATAACGACAACGACAACATTCCCATTTGAACAATAACGACAATGAACACATTCCCATTTGAACAATAACGACAATGAACACATTCCCATTTGAACAATAACGACAATGAACACATTCCCATTTGAACAATAACGACAATGAACACATTCCCATTTGAACAATAACGACGACAACAACATGATGGTTTTTGTGAGGGCTTTCATGTGACTTTGCTGAAAACATCATTTCCAATAAGAAAGTAATACCACAGAGTATAATTGAGTGGTAAATCACACATCCAATATCAGTATGTATTATTTTCTATCCATTTCTTCCACTCTCATCAAAAGGCAGTGTCAAAAGCTAAAACCCTGTCAGGTAGGCTTTCACATTTGGATGCCTATTACTTACATACTATGTATATGTTTACATACTGTGTATTCTTTGGAAATGTTTTTCTGTTACATATTAAAGAAACCCTAACAAGCTGAAAATGATACCATTTACAGAGCAGCAACAAAGTGTCTTTAAACTTGGCACACAAAATTGGTTTGTGTGTACAGAATTGATATTTGGAACAAAAAGTGGGCGTATATGTAGCCATGTAATGAAGAAACAGCCTTTTGATGATAGGCTTGAATGTTTACAATTTAAACTGATTACATGGTCCATTGCTTGGTGAGCTGTGCCTTGAAGTAATAATGTTTGCAGATTATGCAGTGATTTTATTCTTCTGAGGAACACACTGGTAATTCTCTCTCTCTCCTTTCAGGCTGCTGTCTCGCTCCCCCACCGTCCTCCCCTTCACTGTTCCTCCCTTATCCCCGTGCTCTGTGTCTCCCTCCGCTTCCTCATGTGGATCGGACGCCTCAAAGACGCCTGGTGCTCCTTGCCGTGGATGCTCTTCATTTCAATGGCGACACACCACGTCCGGGACGCCGTGCGCCACGGCCTGTGGGTGTGCCCATTTGGCAACACGGCGCCGCTCCCCTACTGGCTTTACATCAGCACCACAGCCACGCTTCCTCACCTGTGTTCAGTAGTCATGTATCTGACGGGAACCAGGGATGTGATCTCGTCCAAACACGGAGTGGCCATCGACGTTTAGACGTCACTCACTCACCAGCTACATCCAATTCTGATCTAATCTGGATCACCTCTCAGCAGATGTCGGAAACAACTTTTACAGACTTGAAATGGTTTCAGCAAGTATTTATGGCACTCTTGAAAGAGTAACTTCAAATGTGTAGATGAAAAGAGTATGAGGAAACGGCCACTATTTGATCATTTAAAAAAAAGTAACTATCTAAAAGTAACTATTTAAAGTAGGATTTCCATCCATGGAGACATCTGTAAAAGAACAAATCAGCTTTTCAAACAGGAACATTCCATTATGCTATTCTTGGATTTTTTTTCTTCGACAGTTTTTTTTTCCTGATGTTATGGAAACGGATCCCAACCCTGTTCACTTACCTGCAGAGCGATTCTTATTCCTCATAACAGTCGCAAGTGTTGAGAGAGGGAACCTTTAAAGCTTCGACGCATTGTTTTGCAGAGGCTGTGTTCATATATCCAAGCCCTTAGGAGACGCCCGAGACTTGACCTCGTCCTAACAACACTCAAGGAAAAGTTAACCAAAGGTCACCCACAATGCTGTACGACATGGTAATACTGTTACCAGCGTCACTTTCACCTTCCAGCGGTAATTTACCACTTTAATTCCACTGTGCATTAGGAATTGCTGCATTTGCCATAGTAGTAAAATTTTATGTATTATGTAATTATTGTATAGAGATTTAAATCACTACCACACTCCAGAGGGATCGACAATGAATCACTACAGAACAAAAATGAACTTTGGCTCCTAAAGTCTGGAGCATCCAGCTGTCAGATTCTCTTTTTTCTGTGTGGATGAGTCTTATTGTCCAGTCAAAAATAACTTTTTGCTTATCAGAGCTTTTACTGCCAACCAGGTCAGATCACGTGGATCAGGATTGTGTGGCTCTGTGACCTGATGATGTTTCATTTGCAGTATGTATCTTTGCATTTTATTGTCGTACAAATGACAGGAAACTGCTTTAATTTGTACAGTCTGAGATAGGAAAAATCCACTACAGAGTGTTGTGGATCAGTTATCGCAGTAAAAGCAAAGGATGAAATGATGAGATGATGTTTCTTTATTTTAGTGAGAGGTGTACGTCGTCCCAAGTGAAAGTTTCTGTTCTACAACTAACAGGATAAGGGAACTGGGAAAATGCTGGATTTTTATTTAAAAAATGTTAAACTGAAAGGAATGATTTGTTCATTATTGCGTCCATTGCCCTTAAAATCTTGATATTACTTGTTACAATATGGAATTGAATACATTAGTTTTCATGCTGAAATTCCCAGTTTCATGCCTGTAGAAGGATAATTCACAACACTGATGAATATGCTGTGTTATTAAATTTGAACTAATGCATAATAAACTGTTTTAATAGAGATCGTGGATTTAATAAGTTGTAGGTGCTCGTGCTGTAGTAATTGAATGTATTTGACTTGGATTCTAACAGTCTGATTCTTTTTGAGTTGGGACAGATTTTAGTGGAATAAATTCTCGAATGTCAGTCGAAACAATAACTTTAACTAAAGCGAGTTTTATGTTTTATTTCTGGTGAAGCTGCAGGTGAACAAGGTTGTAGTAATGCTTGTTGTCCACTAGGGGGCGGCAATGAGCTTTAGGATTTCACAATAAGTCGTTGCATCTTTTCTTATGTATTTCTAGCTGTTCGGGTCTATGTGTGTTTTGTTTTGCGGCTATTGCACTTTTATTTGTGTTTTAATAATTTAAGAAATGTTTCTCTTCTAATTTGTAGAAGGTACAGAGGTTTGGAAACACAGTATGACGCCTACTGTATAAAAAGTGAATTTTAGATCTAAAATGTGACACTGGTCATTTTCAGTGAAACATTATCTCTGTCACTGCTGCTCATGATTACAATGTGACCTTCATTAATGCAATATTATGTTGACTTTTGCACTTTTTTTAATGTTTATGAATTATGTTGTGTTACATGTTTTTATTATAGTTTTGTCTTCAATAATACAAAGGTATAGATATTAACAAGACCGTTTCTTTGTCATTTCTTTTATCTCAATAAAATATATCCCGTGTGTGTGTATATATATATATATGTGTGTGTATATATATATATATATATGTGTGTATATATATATATATATGTGTGTATATATATATATATATATATATGTGTGTATATATATATATATATGTGTGTATATATATATATATATATGTGTGTATATATATATATATATGTGTATATATATATATGTGTGTATATATATAATGTATTTGCATCATTATATGCTTTATATTTGCTCATATGAACGGTGCAGGATTTCTTCATGATGAGTGGAAAAGGAGTGACTGGTAAACATAAGTTGATGTCCGGACATACAGTTCAATACACTGCTGTTGCTACTAAAGCCTCTCTGGAGGCCTGTTCATTAAAGTTAGCTTATGAAATAAACCAGGCTTATTCCGGTAAGTCTGACCTATTTTCACTATTTGTTTTCATAAAGCAAGTTCAAAATCATTTAAGCTCAATGTCAGGCTAAGTTAAGCAGAGCTCCTGAAACAGACAACCACCTTCTCCGGTGCACTGCAATATTATTTGACTTTATTGCCCAAAATGTTGTTTTAATTCTGTCTAATATTCAGCTCTACTCTGAACACTGCTCTCTCTTAACCGCTGCGGTCTGCTGCGGTGGATCGATTTGATGTATGTTAGACCTCGACTTTTCTTTTCCATTTTTCTCTGGGTTAAAACTCCCTCAGCAAACGTTTCCTCGTCTACAAAAGTAACCAAAGTGGTCCACCTCACATTGTTAATGACCAGGGGAACAATAAAGACTTTATTCTTCGATGCTTAGGTCTGCATGACTTCATATTTGGAGTAGCCTATTGGAGCCAGCGCAATTTCCCTCCAGGGCAACTTCATGAAAGACCCTTTGACAACAAATCCAGCTCGAGCATTTGGGATTCATTTTCAATCACACAATAGAAAATTTCCATAAGTGATTGCAACAGCAAGCAATGGGCTTTAGGGAACGTTTTCTGGACAATTTCAAGCACAAACAATGCTAACAGTGTGAGAAAAAGACGACCAATTGTCTCCACAGTTGGCTTTTTATTACCAAATGTTACAACCAACCAGAGATAAGCTGTCACAAATGCTTCACCCGAACAATAAAAGGAGAAGCACTTCAACAAACTTGTCTCTGATGAAAACATAGCTGCAGTTTGAGTAGATGAGTGGAAGATATGGAAGAAAATCTGGTGATCCTTCTGGAGACTGGCAAACGTTACACGTGTGATAAGATGGTATTTATTTCACAGACACATACAAGGACAGGAAGAAAGAAAAAAAACAGCTTATGGTGATATCTGTTGTACACATTAACCATAAAAAAATGGACTATGTACAACTAAAAATAGATGCCTGAGTGTAATTTGAGTGATAAGAACTAAAACCAACAGGCTCCATCTGACATAACATAGATACTGCAGAGGAACATAAATACTGACAATACCACAAAAACAGGAAACACACTACGCAGAAAGACAACAAATGACTCGGAGTCTCAAATTCAGGATGGATAAAGTCAAAAGCTGCACCTGACCTGCAAATTTACTCTGAAGGATGGTTTATAAAGTTGGACTTAGAAAAGAGTCTTTATAAAATACCATAAAATCTTTCTAACCTAGAGAAAAAGTCATTTCTGACTTTAAATAGACCCACTAATCATGATAAAATTGCTCCATTTACATCAGTTATAGCACTCTGGGTTTTCATGTATTAAACAGCATAGAGAGTATTTAAGAATTTATAAGCAGGCAGTGTGTCAATATCTCCATAAATGTTAAAGAGCATGGAAAATTACTGTATGTAAGAGCTAACAAGCATTGAAGGAAATTATTGGTGATTTAATATTTGGAGGTAATATAATGATTAAAAAAAAACATGCTTACATTCATACGAACCCACTCATTGCTTGTTAACAATGTTCAAATCCAGTTAAAAGCAATGAATGATGAGTGTTAGTTTGACAATTTAGGTTTTGTTGCTGAATGTCGTGTTGCTGAATGTCATTTGTAGTTTACGGACGCTCTAAGAATTCAGACACTTCCTCCCTGATTCACACCAATCTGATATCAACTCCAACAGAAAGTATAAAAGATCACCTCTCTGTCAACTTTCATTTGAAAATGAAACGTTTCTACTTTCTCTGTGAATGGTGCAACGGGAATACAAGCAGAGCTGAAAACTAACTGCAAGACTGGAACCGAACAATAAAGTAAAGCAAGTTGGATGAAGATGAATCCAGTAAACACGTTGTCCATACAGTAATTGTACAGTAACACAGCTTCATATAACTGGGTAGAAAAACATAAATACACAATGGGAAGGTCCTCCAGACATGGATTATCAGTCACTGACTTCTTTCCTGTGGGAATGTCCCTTTAGTCACTTTAGGTTTTTACATTACAATGTTTCCTGGAATTACAAATTCTGCAAAAGGATCAAAGGCAATATAATTTTAGCAGTGACTGATTTGCTCTAATTAGACTCCTTTAAAGACTAATCTTGTCATTTTACTATAAAATAAAATGCATGTTGTGGCTGTGTCTCAGAACTGAAATGAAATGCAATGAAATTAAATTTTTAAAAAAAAGAAAAACCTGCAAAACTGCAGCTGACTGATAATTTGTCGATTACAAATTAACACAAAACTAAGTTAAACCATGTCTGCAAAACTATCCCAAATAATGAGGTTTTTTTTTCTCAACATATAAACATCACTTATAATATACATGAAATAAATTTTTTTAAAGGGTGATATACAATAATATACAAAAAAAAAAGCTTCAACAGGATCCATGCATAATATGTGGCGCTAGCTTGAGAGAACATACAGTTGTCAAACTAGTTTGACTTTAATGCACCTTGTGTTTCTGACACAAACTACAGAATTAATGAGTCGATCAATTGATAACTACACAGCTTTGGAGCAACAGAATATAACAACCCAAGATATAAATTTTTTTTTTCTTAATGCGAGTGCACCAAAAAAAAAAAACAACAGTTGAGCTTCTTACTTTCATCTGTTGCGTAAACGTAACCAGAACACAAGGTTTGTAGGTGAAGGTGTCAAAAGCAAAGCTAAACTGCGTATCCTCTATGAGAGGTATTTGGATCTTTTCATATGGTTAGCACTGGCTGCCCAGAGATCATTCATTTTCCATGAGTCGGTGGGACACAAGACACTTAGTACAGGGAGAGAGAGTTGCTGTTGTCGACCAGTCACGTTCACGCTCATCTCATGCACTCTCACCAACCAACAAGGTTCTATTCAGCTCCATCAGCTCACTTTTTATAGAGATAACTGACCAGTTGATGAAGGCTCGTCTGGTCTTTCATGGAGATGGAGATGTTCTTGCGCAACCCGCTATGTTTTAGCTACATGAACATTTTGTTGCAGATCATGATGGCTACTGTTTCTGTGGTTAATCTGCATCAATGACCTACTCATAAAAAGTAAAATGATGGTACGGTTTCTCTGCTGTTTAATGTGCTGCACAGGAATTTGTTTGCATAATAACTTCCCAAAAGCCATTTCATTTTTGTCCCCATGTTCTAAGGATAATTAAAAATTATAAATGGGAATATCGGTCCAGAAATATGACCGCCATCGATTGAGAAGTTTCCAGAGGACGGGGCTTAGCAGGAAAGTGTCCCTAACTCATAAAGTCATAAATATTAGTAGATATTTTCAATAAGTCTTTCAGAACAGGCATGTCGAAGCCTTTTTAGCCCAACCCATAGTAGGCACCACAAATATTCACCTCAATAAAATAAAAGAATAAAATAAAAAATAAAATAAAGAATTCTACCAATTATTGGTGAACATTCCATCCTCTGAGGGCATATAATCAAAATTCTGTCATATTCTTTGTTTCATGTTGGCATGTTCTATTTTATCATTAGTTGGAATGAGCCAGAGACATGGAACTTAATAGCATTACTGGAAACGATTATTAAGTATAATACAGTCCCAACTGGCCAGATCGTGGAGCTGTAATTTAAAATCCAAATAGTGAAGAAGTGAAAAGCACTTGTAAGACTACATCTTCTCTATATAAAGCCTCTTTCACAATAAAGGCCATCATGAAGAGTGCTTGTGTGATCTTTTTGGTTTTTAACGGAATCAAAACCACATTTGATTAAAAGCCTTGTGGGACTAAATAATTGCATTATTAATGGGTAAGATCGGTCCAACAATATCAGAAACATGGCCGCCATAAATCAAAGGTGGGGTTTGGCAGGAAACTGGTCATAAATCAAGTTGATTTAAGCAACTCTGATTAAACTCGGTGGAGACATCCAACACTGTATCCTTGGCATCCAATAAAATGGAGCAAATAGCGGCACTTTGATTGTGCAATTATTGAAATATTGCAGAAAGTGCAGAAATGGAACAAGCAAATGCTTTATCTCACTCCTCCTTTCAACAGAATTGAATTAGCTGAGGTGACTGCACAGATTTGCGAAGCCTGAAACCTGCTCACCGCTGCATAAACCTATTGTTTATGGGACATCAGAGCTGCTTCTTTCTGTTGAGCATGAACCTTGAGCCTTCGGTTCCTAATATATTTCATTATTTCATAATTTCTTGAGAGAATGTCAAATCTTTGCGAGGTACACTGTAGCTTCTGAAGGTGAAGATTTACTGCTTTTCTCAGGTTTTTATCCTTGTGAATTTAATATCCTTGGCCCTGTCGGGCATTTGCAGACACAACCGTATCCTTAAGGGGGATTCTCTATTTTCTGACATTTAACAGAGAAAATGGGTCAACAGGTTAATTGATAATAAAAATAAATGTTAGTTTTAGTCCTATAGACATATTAAGCATGTATTTCAGTAGAGTGACCCCTAAAGCATTACTGGGCTCCACAAAGATATTACGTAACTTAACACCAGTTGTTGTTTAACAGCGGTTTTACTCATTCACTTTGTTTCAGTGGTGTTAAGGTGTATGAAGGAGTCCGTGACATCACTGGTTGGTGTGGTTATTGGTGCAACAAAGCATACATCTTATACCACTCCCATCAGCGGTGCTGGAAGTGTCCATTTTCAACCACAGAAGGCCAGCAGAGCGTGGCTCTGTTTCCTAGTGTAAAGTTACCTTTACGGATGGATGTGTGAATTTGAAGACAGACGATGAATTGTCATCCACTCAGACAGCAAACAAACAAATAGGCTGAGTTTGACGGGTATCCCTGAATGGACAGTGTCTAATCTCTTGCTGTAACTTGTCAAAACTGAACTGAGAGGGAGGTTATTAGTGTTTCTTTGGGATCTAGACATGACAGCTAATCAATTATATATGCTGGTGGTTTGTGAAAGGTCTGTATCTCTTTTCTTATCTCTCTCTCTCTTTCTCTTTATGCGTGTCTTTCATTCACACTCATTCAGAAACAGTGGATGGATGGATAGGAAGGAAGAGGTATAACAAAAGAACACATATAATCAAGACACCAGACAACAGAAGAAGCATATCATGTAACATAAAATCAGAAATGAAATAAAGTCTAGATAACCCATCTGATCCACCCTGGACCTTCTTCTCTATGTCCACCCCTCAGGTCAGGAGCCAGGAACAGGTTGCCCCTCAGCTGAGACCACAATGCCCGTAGTTGATGCTCTGGCACCAGATGCATACAAAGAGACTGGTAGAAGTGTAACTTCCTTCACAGCACTGAGTCGACAGTCCATCGATGTCATAACGGACGCACATTAATCTCTTACTTTATCTGCTACTTCGCATGAATCTTTAAAAAAAGGTGAGGTGTTCTGGGTGAGGCAAGTTGTCCCAGAAAAGCCTACTTTTTCCTTTTTGGCAGCTGCACTTCCTGTCCTTACTTGTTGATTAAAAGTTCAAAAGGTTTAAAAAAAAAAGAATGTCACTCCTCTCCAAAAGGTTGAGGAGTCAGTTTACCTGAAGCAGCATTGGTGGTGAGTGAACGTCCTGATGCAGTGTCGCTCCTGCAGTCCGAGGAGTGAACGGCAAAAGAGTTGTTGTTGAAGTGAACATGAAGAAACAGAGTAAGTTCTGTTCTCCCTGGATTCTGCTGATGCATTGTGGGTAGTGCAGTTACATGTGCACTGAATATGTCCAGCAAAACCTCTCAAAAAGTACTCTTAAGTCACCTTGTATATGCGGGGTAACTTCACCCTACTCCACAAAGTTCCTTATACGGGTTTGTCTCTGTTGTCCTGGATCCCGGATGGCTGATGCATTCTGGTTAGTGTAGTTCAATATGGACGGTCAGCTTTTAAAGCAGAGGCTGACCCTTGAGAGGAGCCCTAGAACAGGCTGGCAAGGAGAAGAGAGGAGAAAATAGAGACACAAAAATAAAAGTAGGAAGAGGTTAGAGAAAAGAACAGGATAGGAAGGAGAGAAGAATGGATGGAAACAGAGGAGAAGAGGCAAAACATGAATAAATCATAATGTAATTAAGCACTGCCTTAAAAGCACAGATTTAAATAACAGAGCTGGATGGGAGATATGGAGGCACACTACTACTTACAGGGTAATAATCTATGTGTGTGTATGCTGGGGTATAATCACAAGTTGGCTGGCTTTCTGAAGGGTTGTCTGACTGTTGTTTATAGAAGCCCTTTGAACCATTTCAGTTCTCACTAAGGCACAACTTTACTAGGTTCTTCTCGCTGACTTAGATCCCTTTTGAGGGCACTTTGTGGTCGTCCTGTAAATCTTTAAGAAGTGACACTAAATTAGGATTTTAATTTGTTTCGCCATAGAGGCTGTTCACCACCCAGAATTCTAAAACGGTCTGCCAAACAAGCTAAAAAACTAAACCAAGAACACAAACAACCATGTGTAACCATCTCTGAGAGCTACACGCATTCAAAGCAGATGTGCAACAAAAGGAAAATTTCGTCTGACGTAAGATGCAAAACCAAACTTAAAAGCAATGTCCGAGTGTATGCGTGTCTCACCTTAGATTGGCATGGACTTCATTTTGACCATAGAGGCGAGTTCTTGTATGGTCACATGATCACGCCGCTTTTGTCTTACCCTGAAAATTAAACATAACGAGAAAAAAATTTAAATGTCCAGCTTTGCAAAAGTCAAATCTCACTCATAGAGCCACAGCAGTGGCCAGCAGAAGTGGGATACGTGTGTGTGTGTGTGTCTTACCACATGACAAGGATGAGGGAAAGGACGGTGGTGAGGATGACCACGGGGAACAACACCAGCAAAATCACCAAACCCAAATTACCCTCCTCCTCGAGTGCAGGATCTGAAGGGAGGAGGACAAAACAAGAGGAAGGGGGTGACAAAACAACCAGGGAAAAGACAAAGAGAGAGAATTTAAGCAACAGACGATGACAGGTTGGAGAGAGGAAGTGAACGGGAGACATAGGATCAAGGGAGGGAGAGGGAGAGGGAGAGGGGCACCTGGAGCAACTCAGCCACTTTCTCATTCACATTTACTCTGCAGTACATTCAGAGAACGAAACACTACACATGCCCTGAGAGTGGATTAAAACCTTGTGAAAATATTTTTTTTATATTTTTGCACACTGTTTTTTATCTTCAGTTAATCTGAGACGAAAACTAAATTAGTGGTGTGTGTTATGCGTGTGTTCTCTGGTGTAACAGGTCACTGGCGGGAAGCTAATTTTAAATCAGCCATTACAGCTTCACACAACAAAAATACATTTATCATCCCGAGAGGAGTAAACAACTCCTGTTCAAAGCGAAAAGGTTTGGTATTTACAAGATTAAAAAAAACACAATTTATGAGCACATCTGCAAATGACAATGGAGACACACACAGAAAAACACACAGAAAACAGAGGGAGACATCTGGTTCACAGCCGGCCAGCTACACGAACTCTGATGGCGTCAGTCACAGCGACTTTCAGCCTCTACTCTGCAGCCAAAACTATGTTTGTCTCCTTGTGTATATAGTAGATGTGTGTGTGCACGTTTACACATACAAAAGTGTATAATTTTGTGCATGTCGCATGTGCATAGATCAGATGTGCTTGCTTGCAGGCCGTGTTTTCCTGTGTTATTCCCATGTGAATGTGTGCTGCTATGTACTTAACTTTTCATCCAGGACACATGCTGTCGAAAACATAATTACCTGCAGGTACAATTTACTGCAGTTACATGTCATTTTGTGATGAAGACAGGCATGAGGTACCTGCACTGGTCTAGCCAAACTATAATAACAGTAAATAATTACCTATTACTACATTAATGACAGATGAGGCATCTTGTTGCTGCCAAAAAAAAATGGGATAGGCAAGAGACAGCCTGGTTCCAGAACAAATCCAACCAACCTTTGATGAACTTAATAAGTTCACCTGATAATGAGATAATGGATGTTTCAGTTTTGAATATGATCCATATTTTAGTGGGTGACTCTGCAGCATTTCAGGAGTTGACGTGTAAGTCATGATAGTGGTAGTACTTGCAATGACAGCAGTAAAAGAGTGGATGTATTAAACACAGCAGTAATGATTACAGTGATAGTAACAATGGAGTATCTGTGCTTTCAGCAGTGGTAGCAACTGCTTTCAGCAGTATCTCTATCAACTGTTGGAGAAACAACAGGAGTAGGAGGAGCAGCAGAATCATAATAATCAGAAATAATCATCATAATAATAGTAAATGACTATAATTGTCCTGCTGCCAAGCTACAGCATAAACACACAGAGCTCCTGAACACAATGCAATCACTTGAAGCAGCACAGCGGTCTTACTGTGTGTCTTTGCCGTGGAAGTTTCAGGTTTTGTGTTCAAGGGAAAGAAACATTCCTCTGGCAGGAGCTCCTCTGTAGGTTCAGGGGTGGTGTAGACTGTAGGACAAAACAAATGCACACACACACACACCTTTTAAACGTTTAATCGTGTGATTAACAATGAGTAAGCACCGAGCACAAAGTCTGTTATCGAAGGATGGCACATGAGCGATGATAAACAAATGCATCCTTTATTCCCCTAGGATCTGTTGCTACATTTAAACCGTTCTTTGCTGTGTAAGGATGTGAAGACCTTGAGTGAGTCAGGCTGCCAGTTTTAAGTCCAAAATGCAGACTTCTCAAGAAGACAGATCACATGTCTCCTTTACTGCCCTCCCATCAGAACTGCTAATACCCGACTCTTTTATTTGACTGTTTTGACACTCATCATGAAGACAGGAATGGTCCCACGCTGTTTCTATTATTCATTAGTTCTCTGTGCAACATGGAGGGCTGCAAGTAGGAACTATTATTGAAAATAGCTTTTTAAAAAGTCTTCTCTACTTTCACAGAGGCCGATGTGGCATTTTAAAATCTCTTGTTTTGTCCAGCCAACCGTCCAAAAGCTAAATATATTCAGTTTGCTGCACTATTAAGACCCTGGAAAAACAGCATTAAGATGCTGGAACTAGGATTATGGGATTGTTTGATTTTTTTTACTGGGCTTCATTATCATATTTGGTCTATACTGTATGTGATAGTGTTGTGTCGTCACTCTGTAAAGCACTCTTCTCTTTATTTTTCAGTTTTAAAAGTGCTCTAAAATAAAACGGCTCGATTTGACTAATGATTCAGTGAAGAACAGTATGTGAATTTTCCTTCTGACCTTCCCAGGGCCTGATGAGAAGCAGGGGACTCCACTCACTCCACTGGCTCTCAGAGTTCACCTCATCATGAGCTCGAACCTGAACTTGGTGGAGGTGGCCTTCCAAGGCGTCAAAAAGCACGACTGGACTCTCCTCAGAGTATATCTGACGGAAGAAGGAAGAAAATACAGGGTGGGGGAAGGAGGATGGAGAGCACAAGACAGAATCAGTGAACAGAGAGAATAACTGTTGTTGTGAAGGTGAAATCACAGGAACAAGTAAAAAAAAGTTTTTAAAAAAAAGTAAGTAAATGACTTTGTTTCAAAATACAATGTGGCAAACTTCTGCTTACTGACCTCTGACCAGTATTCAGAGCCCAGTGGCCTGTATCTGATATGAAACACAAGGGGGAAGGCATCATGCAGCGGCCAGGAAGAGGGGAAGTTCCATGAGACAATCAGCCTCTTTGAATAACCCTCTACCGACTTCACCAACACAGACTCTGGAGGGTCTGGTTTCACTGCAAAGACAGACATATAGCAGGAAAGAATGTTTTTAACCAAACGTATTGCCACGGTGGTTGGCATTCAATTTAAGAGATAACAATAAGCAATCAAGAAAAACATTTTAAGGTTAAGTACAAGAGGGCAGAATGTAACAAAGCAATCCAAAAGCACCTGTTCAGATAAACATACAACGTATGAAACGGATTTCTCTCAGAAACTTCATTATACATGTTATTTTACTCTGATTAATTCATTCATTCCTGATAAATTTCAGGGTTGATGACTGCACAGTGAGTCCAACCTATATTCAAAAAGTGCATCCTTGAATTCTTGTTTATCTCAGCCTACATCACCTTGCCCCAATTCTTCTCATCTTGTACCGCAGACTCTTTTTGTAGCTAAACGAATACAGAGGATGAGAAAAACAGAGAAAGAACAGCCTATAGCCCTGAAGACTGTCTCAAGGACACAGTAAATGGCTTTTCTCAAGAGCAACAGGAGCGTCATGCAGACAGAGAAGCAGCTAAACAAGATAATCTCAGTCAGATGTGGACCAACACGGCGAAGTCACAACAGCTACCTGAAGAATTATGTGCAGAATTGGAAATCATGACATTTTCTGTGCGTGTGATTCTGTGTGTGTGTGAATGTGCAGAAACACACAGTTGCTTCCATGTTTGTGTGCATCCAAGGATCTTCCTAATAAACGCGTGTACATGTGAGAATGCGGTTACAAATTTAGAAAATATAGACAGTAAATTCCTATTTTAGCTTCTATAAGGACATGAACCTTAAGATTATGCTTCTGAAGTAAAACTGAATGTCACATCTGAAAATTAAAAAAAAAAATACAGTCTGCTTCAGTATAGCTGGGTGTAGGAAAAAAATGGAACGCTGAAACTTGAATGGTAATGATAAAAATGATCAACCATCAGATAAAGGAATATGTCCTTAATTTGCTTCCTCAACACAGAATACACATTTTAATTACCCAAGTATGTGAAGTGTGTGTTTTAAGTGATCTTACATAGCTCATGTAGCCTAAGCCGGACAGACGTTGTCTCAGATCCCAGGCCGTTGGTCTCTGTGATTCTCAGTGTATGGATGGCCTGCCAGAAGGCAGGGTGATATACATCACAGAGCTTGTGAGCGACGTCGATGATGCACGGCCTCCACGCCTGACCATTCCCCCTTGAATAAGTGTATATAAATAAATGAGAACCACTTCTGTAATGTGTTATGGTTACAAATGTACACATATGGTAGTGTTGCACACAAGGACTCACTCGCAGTAACCACATCTTACCTGAAGGAGGCATCGTACTGGGCTGGCAGGAATGTCTTTACTGAGTCCACCCAGGAGCAGCGAACGTGCGTGTGATTGGGCACTTGACAGGAAATGCTGAGCAGCCCAGGGGGATCTGGGAAACGGGAGGCAAAGAGATTTATTTACAGGACAGAGAAAGAGTTCCTATTTATTCCAAGGTCCAAATTTATGTAATATTTAAAACGCTTCTCTGTCTTGTCCTCGAATTTAAAATGGACAGCTCTGTGCCCTGGTGTCCCCGTCATGAACCAGAATATTTCAGGAGAAGCGTTGCCCAATACCATGGAAAACTATCTGTCCCTGAAAAGGAAGCCCACTTAGGGAGCTGCTTCCTGTTTGAGACACTTACAGGAAGTGGAGGGCTTTGTCCTTGTCACGGCCGATAAGACCTGTTTCCTCTGAGAATCAGTAGCACTGTTCTAATTATCACTGAGAGCGAAACTCAGTCATTAAACAAAGAGGAGAGAAAGAAATGGAAATGGAGAGACAGCAGAAAAACACGGTGAAGGACACTCGGGGGAGTGATGAATATGTCTGAGTAGGAGAAACAGAAACTTCTTATATGCTGACTTATCCAAAGAATGAACTGAACTGTGAAGCATTAGGACACCATGTCTGTTCCTTTTGCAAAGAGTGCTTTTTCACAGCTGCAGTCCCGTGGAGAAAGACTAAAAGTAAAAGTGTAATAACTTCTAAATTAGACGCAGTGAACCTGGACAAGTCACAACAACACTTACGGCCCAGTCTGAGGCTGACAGAGTGGAGGAGGAGCCCTTGACTATTATAGCAGCTGTAGTTGCCCTGTGCTGAATGGTCGACATGGAGCAGGACCAATCTCCCATCTGATGTCACTTTGTGCCATGGCAAAGCTGAGCTGTGGTTGAGATGCCATGTGACAGGTATCCTGGTAAAACACATGTTAGAGTAGAGTTATTAGACTTGTGAGAACACCTGCTGTGTCCTGTAAGGCAAGATCAACCCAAGACCTAAGACCTGGCATATTTCTATATTTTTCTTGATGTCATTAGATTCCATTTATAGTTGTTTTTTTTAAGATGTGGACAACAATGGAGGTTTATGGCTCATAAGAATACATTCACTCAGGCTTTGGCTGCACACACAACACCTGTCAGAAGCATCAACTACCTGTTGGGTTTGTCTTTTAATGGGATTTGTGAACAATACACTTCAATTTTACCTTAAAATATGAAATGGCTAAATAGTTAACATTTCTTTTGAAAGATGGTTTAGCTGATTATCACTGTTCATCTTAAGTGATTAAGTCGAACTGTGTTTGTCATACACTGGCTCTCTCTCAAATCAGACAATTTTGCAGCTGATATAGCGCTGCAGACACTATTTGGACCTTTATACCATCTTAAGTTATCTTCTGTTGTGTTGAAAACAAAACTGTTGACTGTCAAACCATTATTTTCTTTATTACTTTTTTAGGATTTTTTTAACATTGCAGATTGTCTTTGAGTGATTCTTGAAAGAGACACTTACACGTACAAAAATCTTTCTGACAAAGCTAAAGAAAATGTATAATTCAGTATATAAATGCAGACGAAATTCTTAATTTGGAGCACTAGTCTGCATTGGGGCTGCATTTCCTGCTTCTATGAGTGTACAAATTGATATCACTGCAAAAAACAACTCCTACATTACTTTGCTGTAAATATCTCTTAATCAATATGAGGCAAGAAAAAAACCAAAAAGCTACACAAGAACTACTTTTGCTTCCTTACCCGGTTTGTGACTGCCCGCATGCCAGTGTCACATTTGACTCCAAGCGCCCATACTGCACGCCTGACACTGCAAACACAGACATCACATTAAATATTAAAGCACGTTGTTGTCTGGCTCGGACACGGCACTATTTGACATACCATGCGTCTGCATTGTCTGTATTAATGTGATTTAAGCGCCACCATTTACAGTAGAGTCAACAGTGTCACAATAACATGCCCAAATAAGGTTATGGATCCTGCAGACAGAAGGCTGAAGAGACTTTGGCACCCAGTATAAAGCCTCTCCAGTGTGTATTATTTTTCTGACAGTTTATTATTGTAATAATTAAAATAATATTACTCTGTATCAGCAAATCCACTTAAATAATAGACAGAGAAGAATTTAAGCATTTAAAAAGATAAGAACAAATAACAATTAACCCTCAAACTCCATTTACTGTGGAAATATCCGAAATATAGGCATTGCTTCTTTTTTTTAAATTCCTGGTAATGCTGATCCCAATCGAGCA
This sequence comes from Chaunax sp. Z400, assembly GCA_037577475.1. Lineage (NCBI taxonomy): Eukaryota > Metazoa > Chordata > Actinopteri > Lophiiformes > Chaunacidae > Chaunax > Chaunax sp. Z400. Next base: position 2,938,111 of record CM075199.1, read on the forward strand.
TTAACACCCAAATATGCTGATTTTGCACCACTTTGAGCCGCTTTCTGTTCACTGTCTTAATTTCCCTGCCCATAAGATTGATTCGCTGACTACAGAGCATTCAAAATAGTCCTATACTTACAACAATAACTTAACAGACCCAAACTAAACAAGTGACTGGTGTGCATCTGATTCTGGAACAGTGAAAAGTAAAACAAGAATCAGTGATACACAGCAGTGTACTTGTTCAGCCCTCGGTTTTCCAAAATATCAATATTTACGGAGAAGCTGGACGTATATCAACCACATACAGAGCAACCATTGAAATGGGACATCTTTGCAGTGTGAATTTGGAAAAAAGGAAGCATTTAAAATTGGATGTCAGCTTTTTATTTTATTTATTTTTCTGCTCAAAATCAATTCTAGCAGAATCTAACCATGCTAGGAGTTTCAGCTTTTATCCACAGTTGTAATTGGAATAAATAAGATTCCAATCAAAAGAGACAGAAGCTGCTGAAGTATTACTTGCTATCACTCAAAACTGGAGGGTAGTGAAGATTTGAACTGATACTGAGTGCAGTGTGTACCTGAGCAAATATTTGTGGTTCCTATAGTAATTTGCTGAGTAGATACTCTATCTGCAGAGAGTGAGAGTATGTGTTTGCATGTTTAGCTTGGCTTCATTATATGAAAGCTGGCATTTACCGTAGATCTGGAGTGGAAAAAACAGCAGTCTTGACTGCCAGTCTGCCACGAACGCACCTTCATTAATTCTCAACCTCAATCACTCAGGCATGCACACTCCCCGCTGGCCTCTTCTCCCTTGGTAACAAACATTTTGTCTCGAGTCTGTGTTTTGGTTTTGCTCTTCACCTTCCATGCAAACGTCTCTCCGTCCTCATTACTTCGATTAAAGTGCTATCGTGAAGGATAACACCCTAAATCATCATCACTCTTGAGAATGTGACTTTGTCGAGGAGAGCAGTGCAGATGGAGGAATGTAAGACTTCCGAGGATGTTATTACTTACAGTAATTTGGAATGTTGTTATAGTTTTAAAAGCAAAAATCTTATATGCCCAGCGGGGGCCAATTCTAGCCAATTCTAAATTTAACTTTACACATACTCAAATAGAAGGTTTTCCTGCGGCCTTGTCGATACTGGGCTTCACTGACACCTACAGCTCACTTTTCTGGCCTTGCTGCTGTTGTTTCAGTGGCTACACAAAATGAAACAGCTGGTGAACGGAGCAGCAAAGTGCTTCACCATGACTTTGTGGTTGCATTTTTTTTTTTTTTTTTTTTTTATAGCAGAGACAAATGTGCACAGAAAGAAGGATAATGAGAACTACTGAGACTTTTAATAAACAAATGGAAATAAAAGGCATTTATATGTTATGGCATGGTGTTAAGGGAAATGATTCATCATATACAACATATGATACATTTAAGCTACCATAACAGCTGTTATTGAGGAGCCAATGTAAATAGAGCTGTAAAAAGACATAAGATATGTGTAGATGTCACAGCCAGAATAGACACACCTCACTCTTCATTAATATTGTTTGTCTAAGAGTAGATTCTTCTTTCCTATTTTCATAGTTTTATGCTCTTTCAATCTACGATGTAAAAGCTGAAATAATGCAGCAGACAGACAATCACACAGGGACAAATTATTTAAACTGTATACAATCCATCATTGTATCATGTGATCAATTTTAGGAGAAAATCTCATAGAGATTTTTCTGATCTATCTTTATGATTATGATTTATGTTGATTTTTGTTTTTTCTATATCAGGTGTTGTTTAGGCTCAATTAATGCCAGGCTACTCTATATATGACACAAATTAGGCCACGGACCCCTTCTGATAACATTTTATCCCAGGGTCTGCGCATCTGATACTTCCCTTTTTTAAAGTTTTATTACATAACCTACATGAAACCCAGGACCAATCTGTCATGGGTTTGACACGCCTTCTGTCATATATTCTGACCCCAGTTTGAAAAGCACTGGCCTACATCATTATGTGTACAAACAGACTTAGTTTTGGCCCTTTATCTACTCCTCTCATGCTAACCACAAAACAGTCGAGAATTCTGCTGTTGTTTTGAAGGAATGCAGGATTAATGATAGGATAATTAAGTTAAACAGCAAAAGTTGTCATTATAAAGCCATTATGCTTTTTTTTTTTAATGCCTGTGCCTTTTCTTATTAATTCTGCCTCTGTGCCAATCTTTTCTTCTGTCTCTTTCTTTTTAATGCCTCTCTTGCCAGTTTTAACCTTACTTCTTTGTCTTCAACCACAGAAAGCACACACACACACACACACACACACACACACACACACACACACACACACACACTCCCTCTGTTTGTGTGTGTGTGTTACCTGGGGCCTTGGTGCAGTGCAAAGACTTGGCTGGTCTGAATGTGTGTATTCATGTTTTATTGGCAGTGAAGTTCATTATTCCTCAAACCCGCAGCGTTCCACGCATATCTGATTCTGCCTCTGTCACGAGGGCCCAGACATAAGCACAAGTACACACACACACACACATAGATGCAGAGATGCAAACAGGGTGGCAGTAGTAAGTTTCTGTTGACGTTAAAATCAGATGGCGGGGTGGACACAGAAATCGCAAAATCGCAAGCTGGATGAAACTCCAAGTATTTTCCCAAAAAAAAAGAAAAGGAAAAGGACTCTGGAGCTGCTGGGAGGGTAAATGGAGGGGGTAAACTATCAGTTTCACATGAAGGGCTAGGGATAAGTTGAGGGATTCATTTGGCTGATTTTAGAAGGAGACACTGTAATAGAAAGAGGTCAAAGACAAAGAATGAAGAACAGGAGTCCACATGGAATGAAAGGTGGGGTGTCCCATTTGCATCTGCATGTTTATATAGTTCCTGTAAAAAAAAAAAAACATGTAGAAAGGGACTTGTCACAGATATTTATTGGTGTTTATAGTAGCCAGTAGCATTAGCACTGAATGTCACACAGCTAGATATCAGACAAGCTGACTTTGACCGTCTGGGAGCTCCTAATGCACACAGCAGATTAAATGTTAACAGGGCTTGCCAAACATGGCCGCAGCAGAACCGAACGCCGCATCCAACGCCTGACAGAGGTGTCTCGGAGGCTGCGCTCACTCTCCGCCCAGCCGTGGTTACTCGCTCCGGAGCCCAGTACATTTAGCCGCAGTTAGCGGTTCAGCAAAAAGTGAAGCCATCTGATCATCATGGGAAGCATGTAAATCACCAAGAGCTGAGGCAGAGCGGCCAAAGGACATCAGAGTCCTTCTGACATGGCATCTTAATGCTAGCTCTGCACTGATTAAATATGAAGGCTGATTGATGGGTGGATGTCAGGATTTTACTGGTTGAGCTTTTTGTTTCAAGCAAACATCAAGAGAGCCAAAAATAGTTCACTGAGGAGTCGATGCCTGAATGGGTGTTTTTTTCTCTGTGTGTGTGTGTGTGTGTGTGTGTGCTGTGTGTGTGTGTGTGTGTGTGTGTGTGTGTGTGTGTGTGTGTGTATGTGTGTGCTGTGTGTGTGTGTGTGTGTGCTGTGTGTGTGTGTGTGTGTGTGTGTGTGTGCTGTGTGTGTGTGTGTGTGTGTGTGTGTGTGCTGTGTGTGTGTGTGTGTGTGCTGTGTGTGTGTGTGTGTGTGTGCTGTGTGTGTGTGTGTGTGTGTGTGTGTGTGTGTGTGCTGTGTGTGTGTGTGTGTGTGTGTGTGTGTGTGTGTGCTGTGTGTGTGTGTGTGTGTGTGTGTGTGTGTGCTGTGTGTGTGTGTGTGTGTGTGTGTGTGCTGTGTGTGTGTGTGTGTGTGTGTGTGCTGTGTGTGTGTGTGTGTGTGTGTGTGTGTGTGTGCTGTGTGTGTGTGTGTGTGTGTGTGTGTGTGTGTGTGTGTGTGTGTGTGTGCTGTGTGTGTGTGTGTGTGTGTGTGTGTGTGTGTGCTGTGTGTGTGTGTGTGTGTGTGTGTGCTGTGTGTGTTACCTTCATCAGTCCGAATCTGAGCACAGCTAGGGTGCAGCGACCAAGATAAAAAACAGATGACTGTCAGACACACAGGACTGGATAAAAGGCCTGGCATCTGTAAAGAGAGAAACAGAGCGAGAGAGAGAGCGAGAGAGAGAGAGAGCGAGAGAGAGAGAGAGAGAGAGAGAGAGAGATAAAAAGTTATTTTAAAACCTAAAAGGTTCATCCTCACTCTGAATCCATTTTGTACATCTGTATTTGGTCAATTCTGTCACTATACAAACCAAAGACCAATTAAAAGTTACTCAGTAACAACATGTTGCAGTTGATCACGAATGAATCCATGCCTGGGTTTTCCTGAGTCTTTGATACTCTGTCACATTCAGTCCAAAGATGAAAAAACCATTGGCAACAGCAACTGATAGCCTCTATCTCCCATTACACGAACTGTAATTGAGAGTCATTCAAAATTAAAAACACATTTCCCCCTTAAAAAAAACACCAAAAAAACCAGAAGAAAATGTTGGAAAGAATATTTTGTTTCCACTGACTTTATTTTTCCCGCCAACTCTGGGAGAAGTTAAGTTTTAGTTGCACATAAATCAACTCAAAATATTCCCTATATAATCTAACCAAGATGTGCACAGTCTAAAGAGTAGAAGCCAGTGGATTACGCACAGCATGAAAGTGAATGTGTGTCTAATGTTACCGTGGTCTGGAGGTGGTAGCATTATTCTGAACAGGACAACACTTCATTTCAACTAAGTTAATTTTTTTTAAAACTGGAAATATGCTGACAAATGCAAAAACATACTCCTATAATACACAGAGAAATTTACATTTTAATTGTAACAAGTGCCATAAATGAACATTTGTGTGTGTGTGTGTGTGTGTGTGTGTGTGTGTGTGTGTGTGTGTGTGTGTGTGTGTGTGTGTGTGTGTGTGTGTGTGTGTTCATGAGCTGCTAAGCACAAAGTCGCACACTTAGGCCAATATCTGGTGCCTCCTCTCCTTTTAGAGCTGCATACGAGACACCATCATGATAAACATATCAACACTTTGAACTGCATCTGCAGAGTGACAGTGGGTGACAGTAAAAGGCCCATGAAAGGCTTTCATTCATTCATTTAACTGAGTTAAGCAACACTCTTCAATCTGAACTGCAACTACTGCTTGATTGGATATGTGAGAACAGATTCGTCTTGAATGTAACAAAAAAACAAAACTGTTTTATTCTAAGGGCAGAAATTCCACTAATAATGCCGATCAGCTTTGTTTTATCACTGGAAGATTCAGATATTGAACAGGTGAAGGAGGCGAAGCTGCTTGGAGTCATATTTGACGAGCATTAGAGCATAAGAAAATGGGCAGAGGCATTTCATGCATTAAGAAGGTGTGCTTCTGTTCTTACCCCTGCCTCTTAAAGTTTTGGTGACCCAGGCATTAGTGTTGCCTCACCTTGATTACTGCTCAGCAGTCAGGTCGGCTGCAAATAAAAGAGATCTGTCTAAGCTCCAGCTGGCTCAGAATAAAGCTGCAAGGCTCGCACTGTCCTGTCCGTTAGGTGTGAGGTGGAGAATGCAGAGAGAATGCATGCCTGTCTGTCACGGCTCAGAGTGGAGGACAGGTTGGCCCAGTAAACAACCAAAATGTTGTCCCAGTAAACAACCAAAATGTCTGTACTCGCAAATAAATCATGTTTAGAGACCAACATGGTCGCACCGCCAGGCAGGCTATAGTAGAGGATTCATAGTTAAACAGAAACCCAGAACAAAAGCAGCATGTAGATCAGTAGTGTTGTGGAATAAGCTACCAAATATGATTGTTGAAGCAGTCAGTGAGGCAACATTTAAGAGACTACTGAAACAACATATGAAAGAATGCATTGAGGGATGCTGTAATGTTTGTTGTTGTTTTTATATCTAGCCTTCTTTCCTTACATGTGATTAAGATGTTTTGTTTCACCTTTTGTATCTGTTGTATCTGTTGTATCTGTTGTATGTTTTGTGCATTTTGTTGCGTGTGGACCCCGGGAAGAATAGCTGCTACCTTGGTGGCAGCTAATGGGGATCCTAATGAATGCATAAATAGATAAATTGCTTCCTTGGTATGATGCACTTCCCGTTCAAACGGGATGTGGCTGAAGTCGGGGCTGTAACACAGTGAAGGATCCATAGAAAGTCCAGACTGACTCAATCACTGCTGTTTAAGGACAAGCGATGCGATGGAGACAAGCATCAGAAGAGGTATAAATATACACAGCAATGACTGACTGGAGTCATATGGTCATAAGGGGTGTTTATGCTGTTTTAATGTTTCCAAAATTCAACATTTTCCATCTGCTGAATGATTTAATCCCATTTTGTCCTCAGGAAGAGTGTCTAATTATTATTAATCACCAAAATGATGTCCAAATCTAATGAATACCAGTGCATATCTGCACTATTTCTTAATCAAAAGAAAGTTACAACAAAAAGTTGCATCCCCGTGTAAATACAAATCCTTTGCATCTCAGCTCATCATCATAAAGCTGTTTAAACATCGCTCTGCCCTAAATTTAGCTGTTAGCATTAAATTCCATGAATTCCTCCTCGAGTGGCTTCGCCGTCAACGCGTCTGTGTGTGTGAGTGTGTGTGCGTGTGGTGTCTGTACGTGGGTGTGTTTGTGTATGCGTGGAGGACATGAACAATCACAAAGAGCTCCTTTCTTTGATTTGAGTGAAAAGGATGCATTTCTTTCAATGCCAAAGCTCTGTGTCGCAAAAGCAAATGAAAGGAATAGTGATGAGTCAGGAGGTCAGAGAGTTACAGTCACAGCTTACATGAGTATTCTTTTCTCATCGCTGACTGTGGGTTGGAGTATTGAAACATGAATACATAAGGTAGGCAATAGACGAGTAGGCAACATGCCTGTATGGGACTGTGACACACTGACGTAGGGAAGCCCACACAAAGGCAAAATTACGCCATCATCGATTCCTTTTCATGTAAAACCGAAATACCGCCAACATTTTCTTCATTTCTTTTGTCATCTTTGAGTGCTTGCGCTGTAAGAAAGGTACAGATGCTCATTCTTTCTGTTCAAACTGTGCATGATGAATTCAAATCTAACTTTACACATTTAAAGAACGGGTGTCCAGGACGCAACAAGGGGATACGAGGGATTCACACTTGTTTTTTCAGGAACAGCTTTTGGGTCACGACACAACAGAACAACAAAGTTTATTCAAAAGGATGGCAGTGAGTCATGCGGCGGCTTCTTAAGGGTTTATATAACCTCTAGTGGTCACAAAGAACAGGTAGCTATGAGTTATCATCAGTTGAGGAACTGACCCACGTCATTAGTCGTGACACAAAGTATTGAAGCAAGGTGTATCGGGCTACAGTCTAATGGGGGACGTGTCAAACTGACGTTGCTCCTTCTGTTTTACTTGCTTTAAACCTACAGTTTGGGCCTTTTACATATAAACTGAGCAAATCAACAGCGTTTGTAATTCCTCTCAGTGGCAGAATCACTGACAGCAAAAACGTCCCACACACTTGCACTCACTGGGTCTCAGCGCATCAGGCACCACGACACACTTCTTGTGGAAGAATCTTCAGGGATTCTTTTACAATGTTTCCAGCAAAAGCCTGCATAGCACACCTTTAAAACAGGAAAATATGGAGAGGCCCTTCAAACTGTGGCTGTGAGATTAATCGCGTCGCCTCCGGATCCTGGCATCTCTGACAGCACCACGTCACGCTGCCAACAGATCATCAGTTTGTTTGAGCAGTAAAAATAAATACAATCAGGAGAAGTTTTCATCATGAGAATCAGGTGTTGTGTCTGGTTCATTAAAATGCCGTGAGGCTGCCCCCCCAATCTAAACACTGGTAACGATGTGCTTGGCAAGTTTTAGACACTGATTAATGGCGGTGAAGGTCCATCAGATTCGGAACATCGGTGTGGAATAATAAGGATGATGACATAGGATAGTGATGTTTTGATTAACCCCAGGTGGTGTCAGGACACGCTTGTGTCCAATTAAGTCGTATAAATGCACATATACTCCCCAGAAAAGCTCAAATCTGTCTCAAAATTCACTCTATGAATACACACATGATCTTTGTGCAGCTGTTCAGTTCTACCACTTCTCACCACCGCTAAATAAAGCACACCGTTATCAACTTAACCACCGTGGGAAAAGCATTTTGCCTTGTTTTATCATCACAGTATTTGTCAGAATTGCTTTGTGCTGGCTTTTGTTTATACACATTTTAGCAAATTAAGAGCAAAATGCACGTTCAACACATTACTGGAAGCAGATCAATCAAAGGATAGAGGACGGTGGCGCATGTGCATCTGCAAAAAAAAAAAAAAAAACTGATGAAGAAAACTGTGCAGTTGAAACCAAGACAAACAGCTTACCCCAAACAATGTATACAGAGATCTTGAAAACTTAGATAACCTCTATTTGCACTGCTGTCTTATGATGTAGCAGGACAGTGTTACATTCACCACTATGGCACTGCAGCTTCACACATCTCACTCAGAAAAATGAAAATATCAATGATTCCTGTCTCCCTCACTTGTTAACATTCCTATTCCCATTCCTCTCTGCATCCCTGCTTTCTGGAGCATCATTCTATTTGGTACATTCTGTACCTGCAACCCGGCTGGGGCACAAGTCAACTCTTTGCAGGGACCAAGGACTTCATGCCCCAGTGAGGTCAGCACACTGCAAAATATACTCATAGCTGCTTTAAATGTGGCAACAAAAAGCTTTGTAACTTGCTCAATTGTTCAAAAATTGGCGCCAATGACACACATTAAAAATGTCAAAGCAAAACGGAAAATAACAAAATGTCCAAAAAGGACTTTTCAAACTGCTTTTGAAGCACAACCTTCCTCTCCAAATCCACCACAGCAATAAATTGTTAACAGCTTTTGGAGCTACATGAGTGACTGGTGCATTAGGAAGCATTCAGGTCTGTTCTGGAGTAACTATGAGTGTTTGGAACATATGGATCTGCAGAGAAGTGCTATAGTTTAACGTTTTGAGCATATATATGAACAGCTACAGTATCTTAATGTGTCATTGCTGGGAGTTTATATACAGTATTTACTGTGAATTGGAAATGGCCCTTATATGCATAAAAATACATTTTTGTTGCCATTAAAAAAATACTATACAAGTGAATAAGCAGTAAATGTTTGCTGATGGGCTTAAATGGGTTAAAGGAATACTGATTTAGATGCTTGTCTACAAAGTCTAGCCTGACGGTACATCCCAAGAGCATGCTCTTTTTTTTATAACTGGCTATTAACATCCAACCTAAGGGATGTGATCCCAAGTGGACAGGGATGTGATCCTAAGTGGACAGCTCTACAGGTGTCAATGCAATCAAGGATGTATTTGAGACCCGATCACCCAGATGGGTCAGGGCCACATTCTTTTTGCAGTGTGAATGCTCATGTGTCCATGGGGCTGCAAAGAAGGACTGCTTTTTTTTTTGTTTTGTTTTCCCCATTTGGATCACTGCAATGCAAACGATCTGTTTGCGCTCTCTTACCTGCCAGGGTAAACATTAGATGTTTGTGAGCACACCGTCTGTTTCGACAGATGTTTTTTGTTGAGTCAGGAGAAACTCAACACACTTTGTGAAACGGCCTCCATGGATTCTCAATCATTCAAGTCTTTTTTGTAAGTTTGGCATGAAATGCCAAACATTAAGTTGTTTCCTTCATTGCGAAAAGTTTGCCCTACCTGCAAACACGTAGCAGCAGTTTGAACATCGTCTCAACTGATTTCACCATTTACACTACATTTATGAACAAAGATCACATTTTCATCGAAGCATAAAAAAGAGGGGAAAAAGTTCCGTTTTGTGAGTCATTCTAGTATAAACTTTGTGAAAAGCTGTCTATGACAAAATCGTATTTCTTCATGTAAATTTGGCAAAGGTTATACATTAAGCTTGTTCTTTGTTTAATATAACATTATGTCCATTTGTCTGAGTGATAAATGTGTTTCTCTGCATATTGTGCAGGGAAGTGAGATCAGATTCCACGTGGTCAATCAAGGCACATGTGGACTTTTATAATGTCAGTTTGAGCTGACTTAGAGCTGTCCAATGGAGAACAGATCATTCAGGATCAGATGTTAATACCAGGTATGAACAGGCTCCGTATTGTTTTTGGACTTTCACAACCCCCCACATACCAAAAAACAAACAAAATCAAACAACAAACACACACAGAGAGAGAGAGAGTCCAGATTCCATGCTTCTGATGCCAGAGTTTTCAAGGTTCAGTAAACATAATTATCTTATAACCTACTTACCCTCCCTGCTCTCCACCAGGCAAACTGGAGATCAGAAAATGCATGCTGCCTCATCCCTGTACCTTCTCCTTAACTCCCATGTCATTTTTTCCACTCTGTCAATTCCCCTTAACCCTCTTATCTCCCCCTCTTAAGAGGTCCATTTTATTCCCTCCATGAAATGGCAATATTTGTTTTCCATTCCTAATGCCAAACAGAACAAGGTCCAGTGCACATATTTCCACAAAAGGTGTCTAATTCTCCTTCCCTTGAGAACAATGCTGTTCAAAAGTGAGAGTAAAAAGGGCTCAGCTGCCCTCTCGCAACATAAGCAACACGTCCGGCTCAGAAGTGAGCATCAGCTGACCTGTTGCAGTGTGTTCCAGTAGCTATATCTGTATGGTGGATTTGTTTTAAGTGTGTACGTGTATTTATTAAGAACAGAGGCATGTCTATCCTGACGATCTTACAATCTCAGACTGCCTCATCAGAGAACCATCAAACCGGCAGATGTTCTGTTACCATAAATACTATCTGTTTAGCTTTTGTGACTTGACATTATTAATCCCTCCTTTGTAATCGTTTGTGTGTTTTAATGAAATTAAGCCAACTGCATAAATCAAAAGTTTTCATTTTTGTGCAGGAGGCTGCAGAAGCTCTACTACTTTGCTTCTGATCTGTTGGACGGAACCAGATGCAAGTTTCAAGACAATGACTAAGGAGAGAAAAAAAACAAGAAGAAGAAAGAAAAAAAAAATCTGAATTTGATTTCTGGGTTTTATCTCATTCCTAAGAATAAACATGTTTTTCCTCTGATGCAACCGGAAACTAACCATGACCAACTCAGTCCTCTTCCAATCAAAGAAACACCCAAACTTCCTCTGGAAGCCAGACTGATATTACCAAAAAACCACTTTCCTCAGCAGCTGGAGGAGGTCGCTCTGATGCTAACTGTGAAAAACCGCATCTTCATCTGCTGTGAACATGTCCATGGTAGGCAAAATGCCCCAAAGATATAAGGCATCAGCAAGGCGGTTAGTAATTACAGTAAATGCTTTCCTCACTTAGCGAGGTACCTACTGAAAAATAACGCTCAATGCAAATCAGCTGGCAAATTAGCCATTATGACTGCCAATAGTAGACAAACGTCAAGGAGCAAAATGAGCGTCTCCAATTTCACCACTTTCCATATGCTGTGTGTGGCTGTGTGTGTAATCGCAAGCCTATTGTGTGACTCAACCACACCAGTTACCTTTCCACTGTAACTCTTCCAGCTCGAACCAGAATAGACAGAGGAATGTAGCCATGGATATTGTCACTAGGATGCACCCACTGCAAGTATTCCCCCATGCAAAGAGATGCAAAACAGGGAAGACCCAGACAGATGTTCTTTTTCTCATGTTCTTGAGGATAAAGCTGCTCCTATTTTTTGTAAATCCACACCTGAACGAAGATCCAGAGTGACTTAGAATAACGGCAGAACCAGATCATGCAGAAAATCCTGGGTGAAAAACATTCTTTCAACGCCAACAGTAATTATAACAGGGGTGAAAAGCTAAGGTGTCCTGGTAAAAAAAAAAAAAAGAAGTCTGGAAGCACTGAGAAAAGACCAATGAGGACTGCTGAGGAAAGACAGAGGGATTTGTTCAAGTGCAAATGTAGAGTTTAAAAAGGTACTTCATAGTTAAATGAGGTGTGTGAACACTGACACTAAGTAATCCAAGTAGTCCTATCTGTGGCGGCACAACCTCACATGATGACTCACTAACGCTCTGGCATGCCACTGCACATTCAGTCAGCTTTACGAGAGAGGAACCAAGACAGTGAGAAGGGAGGCAGACAGAGAAAAGGGGGGAGAAACAGAGTGAAGGGGGAGAAGAGAGAGCAGAAGACAGGAGGCTTACATACAAAAAGAGCAGATGGGTTGAGACTGCAGACATTTAAGACTTACAATTTTAGATTAAACGGTAATAAAAAATATCCACAAACATCACTTCTGTCGGATTAGTCTCACATTTTCTGCCTACACACACACACACACACACACACACACACACACACATGACTGAAGCTTTGCTGTCCAGTGACATTACAAATTATTACAGGATTACAGGATGTCCTGTTCATGAGGACAGGTCATTAGAGTTTATGTAATAAATTAAACATTAACAAAGACTGATGTTTCATTTAGCCTGCTGCCTACACAATCTGGGCACCAGTGTGTTGCATATATGTGTGTTGCAGTGTGTGTGTAGCCCTGTTCAAGATTAAGGAAATAATGACAAATTGAGGGATTATTTTACCTAAGTGATACAAGTTGCCTGTGTGTGTCTGTGTGAAACACAGTGCAACTGTACGTGTGCCAGTTTGAGCTGTGTGTGTGTGTGTGTGTGTGTGTGTGTGTGTGTGTGTGTGTGTGTGTGTGTGTGTGTGCGCGTACACCTTTGTGCACTAAACCAATATAAAGAGGTCAAGCCAAGAAGGTGAGGGCGGACTATAATGACTCTGGTGTTTACCAAAGTCTCTATGGCAACCAACACACACCCTGCCGACTGACCTTTCCTGACGATGACAACAATCTCTGCTGACTGACATGTGCTCTTTCTTTTATGATGTACTGTTTGTCAAGGGTTTGAGAGGATTCAAGTGGATGTCATCCTGAATAAGATAACAAACCAACAGACTGGCACCTAAATATTCAGGGATTGATTTCTGTTTGTTTAATATTAATCTGAGGACCTGCGACATGTGGAGAACACGAAATAAATCAAAAAACCTCAGTGAATCTTTTGAAATTTCATCTTGCTAAATTTTACAATAGCATTCTGTGAGAAACTATGAGGCACAATTATATACCATAAAGTGTAGCATTTTCTGCCTCTTTCTGTCGCTGCTATTTCTCTGTTATCTCTTTACAGCCTGATGCATGTTGATTTTTGCTGTTATTACCATTCATTTTGGCCTTTGAATCCATCTCTCTTTTTGCCTCATTGAGACATGAATTATTTGGCAACGTTAAGCATGAGCACCTGCGCTTGACTGCATGCTTATCGTCCCATCAAAAAGGTGTTAACACCAGGTATGGGGTCAAGGTGGGCCTGCACACACGTGAAAACAACAGATCACATGATATCGGATTTTGCCCTCGCGCTAACACAACTAACAGTTGTTCAAATATGCTGAATACTTGCAGTACATGTTACCTTATATGAGGAAAAAAACTTTTTCCGTATACTATATACTTTCAGTATAAAGCAACATAATATTTACCAAGACACTTTTATGTTCGATGACCTTTATTTGAAATTTTGTCTCAGCTTTCCTCTCTTTCTGCTCATCCTCTGCTATTCGTTTGTTCCGTCGTTACGGTCAGCACAGGCACAGTACCGGCATAAAAAAGGCACAATCTGTATCTGACAGCAATGCATGCATTTGTTTCTATGTGCTTTATTTCACACCAACAAGAGAAGCACGCAGCACTATGTTCATCATTTGTATCGGCTGTATCATTTCCATTCTGCAAGAGGAGAAGATTAAATCTAAAACCAAAGATCAAGGGACATAAAGCATGCAACAAACACACACACACAAAAAAAAGCACAGAAAAGGAGTAAGGGGGATGACATTTTAAATCAAAGCTGAAGAAAACAACACAAGACAAGAGACAATGTTGTTAGCATTCAGGTAGAGACAGAGAAAGGTTCATTCAGGCTCTGACATCTGACATCAACATCTTGTATTATGAGCAGGTCTCAAGTTCCTGGATACAGAAACGGCTTAAGAGGGAAAAAAGAGAGGTCACGCTAAGAGGATAAGAAAAGACGCTAAGCAAAGGAAATCTGTTACCAAGCAAGACAAAGTAGCAAAGGGAATGTCTGGTGATCAGGGAGTAGATGCAGACACAGGTCAATCAGAAAGAAATACACTAATAATAACACTAATAATAATAATAATAATAATAATAATAATAATAATAATAATAATAATACATTTAACAGAAATCTGTTGTTAACAGTTTCTGTTGGCAGACTGCAGGATTAATGCAGAACATATGCAAATTAGAGGACTTTGTCATTGACCACTGTGACGATAAACACATGAGGTTGGACTTCTGCAAAGGCTTCGTTGCTGATAAATGAAGACAGACAGGCCTATTTAACTACTTTAGGCCATGGTTAATGCTGAAAACAGAAAATCTTCTGTTTTCAGCATTAACCATGGCTACAGAATCTAAACCTTGCCAGTATTATTTGGCGGTCAAGCTGCTGGTTGAGCTGCTAGGCTCACTCCCAACATTTGCCTGAGTACACATGGAGTAATGGCTGCCATGTGTACAGAGAGAGCACCCAACCAATCCACAGACCAAGGACTGAGTGTGCATGTGTGTGTGATTGAGACAAAGAGAGAGTTAAGAGTGTGAGAACATTATTTCTGCAATTATATATTAGGCAATCAGAAAACATAAAACAGCTCTTGCCTTGTTACTGAAAGACGGATGTTGCCTTCTAGAAATACAACTTTGTGTGTGGGTCTTTGACACAGGTATCACAAACCGGTGCTGTGCTGCGTGCAAGTGTGTCTGTTTGTGCGGCGATAGGGCCTTCGTTCTACAACGCTGGAATTTCCTCCAACTCTGCCGCCAGGGCAAGATGGCTACCATATGCCAGCTATTCACACACAGGCAAACACACACACACGTACACAGTTGAATGAAGACCGCAATCCAGCTAGCATACAAGTTTTCAATACTGAAGCCAACCTCGCGTATAAACAAACACATGCTGAAATGCATAAAGGGGTGAAGGCTGAATTAAAAGCATACACACATCTGCACATGCGTTCAAACTCCCTTGGCCTGCAACTTACACCCACATGGATGTGTCTGGAGACAACAGAGCAGCATGTGCCCCACACACACCCACACCCACCCACCCACACCACACACACACACACACACACACACACACACACTCTAAGCAGAGGAGAGTACATAGTTATCCAAATAAACCTCAATCAAGTGAGTCTCTGATTTTGTCATGATTTAACAGTTCTGTATGCAATAGATACCCTCATAACCACTCTCCCAGTCTGATCAATCAAATAACTCCAAACATCATGGATGTTGCAATCAACAGAATTCCTGCACCAAGAATGCCAACAAATCTTGGATTTTGAATCAGTTCTCAAGGGTGTACAATTAACTGCCATGCATTTGATGACAAATGTTATTTTGGCTTTTTTTTCTTTTTTTTGGGGTCGGGGGGGAGCACTTATGTTTTCTCTCTGTGGATGATTCTTGATTAGTTTACACATACTGTCTCCAAATATTCAAGAAAGCATTTTGGTCACAATGATTTAATAAAAACCATATTAACCCCTTTGCATGAGCCGTTCTGTTAGCTCAGTGTATTTTGTGCATGGAGCTGAAGATCAGTATAATTCATATTCTTCTTTCAGACATTAAACAATTAACAATTAATGAACTGTTCTGATGAGGAAACAAGGAAGACTGGAAGTCAGATTGGCTGTTGATAAGCTAACCGATGATCAACAAAATTTGACCTGTTCCCAATCAAGCCACCTGACCACGCATCATCTGAATTTCTCAGGTAGTTTTTTGGGGGGTAATTCCCCCTTGAACATTTGATGATCTATCACATTAAGAAGAGATGATTTTTTTTTATTAATTTTTTTTTATTTTTAGATACTTTCTCTGCATTTGACCCCTCCCTGAGGAGCAGTGGGCTGCCTTTACATTACGGTGCCCGGGGAGCAAACTTGGGTTCAGTATCTTTTGCTCAAGGATACTTCAACTTGTAGACTTGCAGGGGCTGGGGATCGAACCATTGACCTTTTTGGTTCCGTAAACGACCGCTCTACCTCCTGAGCCACAGCCGCGTTCTGTTAGTTAGTTAGATATTTAGTTAGTTAGTTAGTCCATCCTTGATGATGTAGAAGGAAGAGTTGTTGAGTTGAAGAGTTGAAGAAAAAAGTGTGTGTCGTACAAGACGACCCCTACAACAGACAGACAGCCTTCAATATCCAGTATGGAGCAAAGTGTTTATTCCACACTGCTTAGGAGGGGGCCGTTGAAAATATAACACTATCCTGCCAGATATTATCATAAGTAAACACCAACATGTGCTAATGCAAAAACCACAGGACTTGAATCTTTCTCTTGTATACAGAGCCAAAGGAGTACTGAGAGGGAGATGTGAGGAGGAATGCACCAATATCACATATGAGTACTTAATAATAACATTACAGTTTACCTTTAAAACATGATTTCATTTCATCAGATGTTACTTTCTGACTGTAAATTACAACAGCATGTTACAACGTGTCATATTTTGGAATTCAGCTGTTCTTTTCTGAATAAATACGGCACTGCCATCACATCTAACTTACCGCTTCAGCGACACGTCTCTGAGCCAAAAGCCCTTCATTACCAGTCAGCTGGAGGGTGTGAGATACACAGTTCAGGCGATACGGAGTCCAGCATCACTCATGGCCCTGACCGTGTTTTTGGAAGGGAACTTTTATGACTGACCTCCTGTCTGAAGCATATCACCGAACGCACCCGCTGTCACTTGGCTAGTATGCGAACCCTGAAATTGCTTTGCATGAAGGACGAGTCTGTGGAGTAAAACCCTCATCAATCCAGAGGGCAGTTCAACTGATGAGAGACATACAGCAAACACTGCTAGCACAAATATCAGCGGTGAAGCCGAGGTCCCGAATGGCCGATGTCCTGTTTCCACACTGCTGACATTGCTCCTCCTCCTCTGAAGTTCATGTTGCCATAAAAAGTGGTATCAGCTGTCCTATCTGAGTCATTTTAAGGGAGCGGGTAAGAGTACACAAGAGGCCATTGGACCAATACCAGGTACTGGTATCATTAGGCATCGGTCTAAGCAGAAAAGTTACGTTTCTTTAAACCTATTCATACATCTGGCAAATACAAGAAATCCAAATTGTTCAGAAACTATCACCCTTCATCTGAGCTCTTAAATCATCTATTGGGATCCAAACAGAGACTTAGTTCACATGATGAACCAGAAAGTAATGCAGATCAAAAATCTGTTTTATCGAGAGAGAGAAAACAACAAAAAAAAACAAGGTTTGATCTCCAGAGCTGATGTCACATGTGTGGCCTAAAGAGGAGGTTCTCACTTAATTATTTATATATTTGCCAGTAAGATGTCCAACATTTTAAAGTCTGCATTTAAAACCGCTCACAAAAGCCAACACATTTTGTTCCAGTATAACAGGCTGTCATGCATTCCTGCAAGAGAGCCAAAGCCCCACCGAGCATAGCCAAACAGATGCTCTCCTGGAAACCTTCTTGGCTGTCAAACGTGAGCCGGAGCAAGCCACCTTCTTGAGGTGCAACACAACGCAATACACATAATTCAGTAGGGATCGCAGTTTTAGAGTCACGTCTGAGGGAACCCTTGCTTTAAAGTAGATTTTCTCATGCTCCATATCCCTCACATATACATTGCTTGTGTATTAGGTGAACAATTGTCACTGGTCTATTATAGCATAACTTCAAAACAACTGCTAAAGATGGTGATGCTGTCAGATACATAAGCTGTAGCTGTTCCCAGAGACTTCAGGCGCCACTACTTGTTACACAGTGGAATAACGAGGAACCTCGTCCCGCCTTTCCGACAGCGGACTCAGGTGGTGGGCTGCGTCCAGCACTTCTGCGACTCTTGTTGACATCGACACATGCGTCTTACTGTGATTGACCAGCTGGGGAGGAGGGTGAGAAAGTAGAAGCTGGCGTTTCAAGTTTTCCCTTTTCATTTGTTAGATAACTATTCATGGCACTCGATGAGCGTAAAACCACACGGAACACAATGAACGTCTTCCTGGGGGAGGCTGGACGATTTCGATGACAGTTCCTCTTCCAGCGTCGCGTTCATTTCCTTCAGCTCTAGGTTCACTTTTGCATTCGATAGAAATACAAATACAATACATGCAATACAAAAGAAGACACATGGGATTAATGGGATCATGTGGGGTTGGCTGACGACAACTAGATTTATACAAGCTCTTTCAAAGAATTAGGCTCGACTAATAAGGAATACGACTGGTAACCAAATGAGCTCAAACTCCTGCTGACATTTGTTTACAAGCTCTGGTTTTCTTCTCAGCGCGTTAAGTGAACCGAGTGCAAAGGTGACAAAGGAAACCTTTCCCCCAAACAAAGCTGACGGTGAATATGAACTCACCTCTCAGCATGTTTGGCTATGTTTAACTGTGCTCAACTGTTTGGACGACTTTCAACTGTAGTCAGCTGGCAGTACCAGAATATTACCGTAAACCACAGCACTTTATAAGTGTGGTTTGGAAAATTCCACAGCAATAGCATCCAGGGTCAGACTCCCAGTCATCTCTATGCTGGTCCACACATCTGTCAAAGTACACCTAAAAGTGCCTGAAAGTACCTGAAACGTAGCGGGACACTTCTGGTGGCCAGAGGAAGATGATGGCCCACAAACATCTGCTCTGTATGAACCAAACATAGGCTCTTTAAAGATACAACCACCTCCCCACCTACATCTGCTCTTTGTTATCCTACAAGACATCACACACACACACACACACAGACACAGACACACACACACAGACACACAGACACACACACACACACAAAGACACAGACACACACACACAGACACACAGACACACACACACACACACACACAGACACAGACACACACACACACAGACACACTCACACACAGACACAGACACACTCACACACAGACACACACACACACACACACACACACAGACACACACACACACACAGACAGACACACACACAGACACACACACACACACAGACAGACACACACACAGACACACACACACACACACACTCACACACAGACACAGACACACACACAGACACAGACACACACACACACTCACACACAGACACAGACACAGACACAGACACACTCACACACAGACACACACACACACACACACACACACACACAGACACACACACACACACAGACAGACACACACACAGACAGACACAGACACAGACACAGACAGACACAGACACAGACAGACACAGACACAGACACACACACAGACACACACACACACACACACACACACACACACACAGACACAGACACACACACACACACACACACACAGACACAGACACACACACAGACACACACACACACACAGACACACACACACACACACACACAGACACAGACACACGCACACACACAGACACAGACACAGACACAGCCGAAGGTGCAATACAGACACACATCTTTGCTGTGTGATTTGTGTGAATTATTAGCCCGGCACAGCCAAAGAAAGGAATAGAAAGAGAAACACAAAAAACAAACATGCAGCAACACACAGACAGACCCGAAGCTTAAAGATGGAAGTGAAGGACACGAGTTTGCTTTGTGACACTGAACTAAAAAAAATAAAAAAACTTGATATTTTGGTTTGTAATATGAAAATGTGAGTGGGTGTGATCTCTTTGCTACCCAAACAAATAGCTCTGACCCAGGGCAATAGTTAGGAAAGCCACAGTATACATACTGTATAGCTGTATACATCAAATTGCATGAACACAAACATTCACACGCTTATGCTGTTGATGACGTCCAAGTCAAGAAGCCAGCAGGTTGGCCGGCCAGCTGCCTCTGCCCAGTCCTGCTGTGCTGCAGTCCTCTGATGATCTACTGTGTGAATTGTGTGTTTGTCTATTGCTCTGTGTGAAAACGCGTCCATGTATATTGACTGGCGCCATGCTACTGCTGGGAGCAATTATAAAGACATGAAGCAGATAGCTGAAGTTTGCTGTTTCGCGCAACACAGAGAAAAAACACGTGCATGAATATACACAAAATGTGATAAACTGGGTTTCTCTTAAGCAATATCTGCAATTTGTACACCTTGACAGGATGTCATTACAATAAGTTAGATGAATTCAAAGCATCCTAGAGGCTCATGTAGTGCCTGTGGTACTGCCAAGTGTCACCATAAGTCATAAGTAATTCAGTCTTTTGTTTGTCTTTTTCTTCAGTATCCCACTTCCTGTGTTACATAACAATTTGTGGCATGCCTAGCAAAGATTCATTCAGAGACTTTGCCATCAGTCTGTTAATTAAAGGGGTACAAATCGAAAAATGAGAATGGAGAAAGAGAAAGAGGTAAGATTACGGTGAGGCAGTGGTGACAAAAAAAGGCTTTCTTCAAGGTACCACATAGGTTGTGAGTGTGTGTTTGTTTTTGTGCGTCTGCCTTTTCACCCACAGACGACCTTTAACACAACCATGTGTTCAGGAGGGGGGAGAAAGAAACATGGGAAACACCGAATTACAAACATGTTAGGGAATACACAGACACACACACACACACGCACAGAGTAACCTTCTTCCCACCATCCAGACCCACACGCTTTGACCATCCTACGCCCACACACACACACACACACACACAGACACACACGACCCCTGTTCAGTAGAGCGATGAGTCACTCTGCTGGGAACTCCATGCTGTCTCCATTACTACTGACTGGCTGACTGAGTGTTCTAACACGCCGAGAGAGAGGTGGACACTTAAGTAGTAACAGCATTGACAAAAGAGAAAAAGGTAAAGGAGGAAAAAAGGGGGGCTGATAAAGACCTAGTGAGATTTTAAAAAAACTAAAAAAAAAAAAAAAAACAGTGGAGTGCAAGTAAGGACAGATGAACCAAAGGTGTGTTTAACAAAAAGAGAGAACAGACAGGAAGAAGTCAACTGAGTTTAATTTACCTCTATGGTGGTTCAACTTCAAGGGAACAGAGTAACGGTAAGTTTAACTTCAAGTCACAGCAGTCTTCACAAAAAAACAACCTATGAGAGCATAAATACAGCCATGTTTTCTTGATTACTACTGTCTGACTGACTGTTGAAAAATGCTGCTGAAAATGAGACAAAGGAGAAAGAAAAAAACACAAGTGAAAGAATAATCTTAACGTGAGCCACATTTTCATATCAGTAAACGTCTGGCCTGCTAGTCACAAACGTACAAAAATGCAGCAATGAATAAAAGTATATTCATTTTATGAAAGTATTTAGATTAGGATATTTATTGGCAGACAGCAGGTGATTTTATAAGTCCAACATGTTTTGAAATAAACACAAATCCAGAGTGATATCTGATGATATATACAGTATATATAAATATTTATTCATTTGGTCCTTTTTCATTTTAGAAAACACTTTCTGTCGTTTAAGAGAATCAGCTGTTCAAGACTCTGACCTAAACCACAGGTTTAACATTGGCAAGATTTTGAATCGATAGCTATTTTAACAAAAAAAGGATCAATTGACAGCTATTGACAGCTCTCTGTAAACAAGCTGCAGACATATTTCAGTCGGGACCAGGATGATGAGGTTTAAAAAAAAAAATTTGCCTTATAATTCCAACCATCACATGCTGTTAAGTATTGTTGGAAAACCCCCAGAAAAATGAGCTTTCAAGCCAACAATGGAGAGGAATAATAGAAGTAAAAACAAACCCAACTAATGAGCTGTTTTATGACATGAAAGAAATCAAAACCAAATGGACAAATGGAAACAAAGGAAAAATATCAAATAAACGCAAACATCCAAAAGTAGGAATCTTGCAGATTAACCCATTTGAAACGTCCTATATTCATAAGGGGTATGTCTGCTTTTCCCTTATCAACTGCGTGAATGCAAAAGTAGGTTATAAGGATGATGAACTTATTTAACCGCAGGGACTAATTCCCTCTGTGTGATACACTCACCATTTAGGATTTGCGTTTATTTAATTGATTGCAGACTGAGCAATGGAATCAGAATGGAGACAGAAAAAGAATAGAACAAGGAAGGTGGGACCAAAATCGAAATAAGAGGAGGGCAAAGAGGGTCAGACTAAAGAAAAGAGGGAAGGAGGGAACTGGCAGCTTGGGGAAAGACGTGAAAGAGACAAAAAACAGAGCCAATGAATAATATAAAGAAGAATGCAAAGACTTATAAAGTATAAATCATCATGAAAGAAAACATGGAAAATATTTCTATTTTCAGTGAAAAGCCAATCAGCTCTTAGTAATACGGACACCTGTCTCCAATCAACCCATTGGCAAGAGGAAAAAAAGAAAGATGTCACCTTTATTCTAGTAAAAGCACTGAAAGGAGCTCAAATAACATCTGGATTACTCCAAACTCTAAATTAGTAATAATCAGACCTTATTTCACCTCATTGCTTTATTGCTTTCTGCACTTTCATGGCACAACAAATGCAGACCTATGTAGTTAAAAACAAAGTTATACAAGCAAGCATTGGTGGGCTACCACATATATTCCAAACATCAGCTGTAAACCACCAGGAAAAACATCAAAAAGAACTGTTTCGAGGGCTGACTTTTTATGCCAAGCTGAATCAAACTCTCTTTGACTGAGATCAGGCAAAAAATATCATGCAGTAAAGCAAACAGCCCCCCCCCCCAAAAAAAACACTACGACAAGCTGAGGTAAAACACACTCAAAGAGTCGAGATGCAGCGTTCACTGAGAAAGGATCTGCAGCAGTCGAAAGAGAGGTCTGAGTGAGAACAAAATCATTAGCAAACCTCACTACTGTCTGGGTTATGTGCTGGAAGCAGGACGCAGCATAAACGGTATCACAGTTTATTTCTCAGCAAATGAGTGTAAATACAGAGAAAGCTCTCGTCAGACTGTTTGGCTCTGCTGCTCGGTGCACCGGCCTGCCTCACAAACAGCACACCATGCAACCAGTTTGAGACAGTAAAGCAGATAGGAGGCAGATCTACAGTGCAACCGCCATGATGGGGTTTCAAAGTTTGTTGATTTTAAGACACAGTGTGTGTGTGTGTGTGTGTGTGTGTGTGTGTGTGTGTGTGTGTGTGTGTGTGTGTGTGTGTGTGTGTGTGTGTGTGTGTGTGTGTGTGTGTGATCCAGTAGACAGATTACAAACCCTGCCCTCAGAGGTCATGCTCTCACAGTTCAAATCTGTCAAACCAGGACAAGCTCCACATGATCTAACTACCTCAAGGTCCAGATGAAATGGCATTTTGAGGTGATCTATTTTCCGTATCATGTATTTAGATTTTTTTTATTGTTTTTATTAATGTCTTTTTTTCTTTTTTTTATAGATCCAATTGAAAAAGTGACTTAAAAAAAACACCAGTTATGCTTTTTCTCATGGTATCGTCTCCCTCTGTAATGTTATCTAACACAACAGCCTAATGTTGACCCAGAGAAAACCATCAATTTAAAAATCGTTCGACTAAACAGGGTCCATATGGTAATTCTAATCTTTTTTTTCTCTTTATAATTCGTATTATCTGATACCGGATAAAAGAGGATGTTTCTCCTCACCATCATTTGGATATTTTCTCTCATTAACAGTATTTTGATCTTTTTCCTCTGTCAAAAGTCAATATTGTTATAGTTTTTGGTGAGAGCGTAACCACTTTTGTCCACAGTCTGCACATGAATAAATGATTTGTCCTTTCAATCCAATGTCAACTAGCAGCTGAACCTCTGTATGTACAATAAGCTGACATTAAACCAAAGGCTTTGTCCTTTAGCCTCACACAGTTAATTAGTAAAGAGCAGTTTGTTTGTGTCAGTCGACCATTAAAAAAATGAAGCAATAGGTGAATGCTCCATATATTCATGCTACAATACCTCTTGATGGACACCTACTAACAGCTACAATTTGATGCGTTACTGCAAAACAAAACAAAGGCTGGGAACTGTTTGAAAGGAAAAGTTTTCATGTGCGAGCAACGTTTTTAATGATGTCAACACCAGCTGCTTAACTCATTGCAACCAACCTTAACACTGGCAATAAAACTGTCTTCAAAAGAACATTCAGTCCGCCAGAAAAATTCAAACAAACTGCAGTCAGCAGACGATGCCATATTTAGACAACTCTGACCTTATATTTACTCAAAGTGAATCTGATAAAGTTGTGAGCTCAGAAGTCAGACATGATTCAGACCAACTGTAATTGGCTACAATTTCCATCCTTAATTAATAGACTATGGTAGCATTACTGTTTTCGGGATATACTGGAATCAGCATATTATTATGTCTACTTTTTATCAAAATATAAAATCAATTTATAATAAGTAAACTACTCAGTCAACAGTTTGCACCATGTGCACAAAAGTAAAATGTCATCTTATTCGCCTATTGACAAAAATGTTCATTTCATGCAGATACTGGTATGACTGAGCGAACAGAAGAAAAACCTAAATCAAATCAATATTTGGTGTGACCACCCTTAGCCTTCAAAACAGCATCAATTCTTTACAGCGTTTCTTCACACCTGCCTAAGACTTTTGCACAGTACTGTATATATATATATATATATATATATATATATATATATATATACACACACACTACCAGTCAAAAGTTTGGACACAGTTTCCCATTCAAGTGGATGGGAAACTGTGTCTAAACTATTGACTGGTACTGTGTATATATATATATACAGTACTGTATATATATAGTCAATATTATTGTTCATCCCTAATCTTTTTTATTAATTCATGTATTAGAAAAGGTAAAAAGTTCATTTAGCCTTGACTGGACTTACTATTACCACTTGAAATGCAGATTAATGTACAAAAATGACTTATAAATGACTTAAGAACACACAGACAACTTGATCTTGAATTTTTTTTTAAAGAAGAATAATGTAAAGTGGATCTCTGAATGAATCTAAATAATCAATTGCAACTATAATAACTGGACTGTCTACAAACAGTTCCCATTTCTATCTAGAACTTTATTCCGGTCCTAACTTCACATTTGGCTATATTTAATTTATCATGTATTCAGAGTTTTTACCCTCTTACAAAATGATTAAACCCCATATAGGTCTCCTCTTCACAGATTAGTATTTGTCCATCATAACTAGCTCTGAAACTACTTGTTCAACAGCTGTCATGGAATTTATTCCAACAAACAACAAAGGGAAAACATTAAAAAATACAGGCTTAGATTAGAAACTTCCTTGTGTAGCCTTTGCTTCTTTTTTCATTTGTTTTCCGGTCAACTGTCTGCCAAATCAGATAGGATCACATCCTCGATAACACCCATTTACACCCGTTCAGGGCTGCTAACACTCCGTGAAGATAACAAACACGTGCAGAAGTGAGAATGGAGGGACAGCATAGCAGACAGCAAAAAAAGGAAAGCAATTAAAACTAATTTTGTAAAAGTCAGCTGAGGTTCAGGGAGCGAAAGGATATACGATTGAGTGACGGACAAACAAAACCGAAGAGGGGGAAAGAGAAGCAGGAGTGAGCAGGTTCAGGCTTAACAGTCTAGGTTCCAACAGAATTATGTCATCACAGTTACACACACACACACAAACACACTTCTGCTACCCAACAGACATAATTGCTTTATCATAACTGAGGTTCAGATATAATTCAAACTGACAAATCTATCAATTATGTATGACCAGTGCAGTAAAAATAGTCACCTTGTTGCAACGGAAACACATGAACGCCATACTGGTCCACAGACACACACTCAATACTCAACTGCACCATACACTTCATTCTCTTTGGTTCATCTCACACTTTTTGGGGTTTAAGATGATGCCATTACCCAAAGTGATGAGTGGCGAAAAATTGAGGGGCCTCTAAAAGCTCGACCACCCACGTCACACTTGAGCCATTTCGTCTGAACTCTCGTCTACAGCGGAATTTATTGCATGGTTTTTAGTTCGTAGCAGCCATCTAAACACTTCTATCCTCCCCTTTTTGTTCTTCCCTCTATAGTTCCTGCACTCAGTCAGCAGAACCCTATGAATACGGGTCTCATCATTCCAATGAAGCTCTGTACAAAAATGAAAACCAAGCTCCGGACCAGCTTCTATTTCAGTGATAGTTCACTGTGCTTTCAAGTCAGTGTATAAATTCCTTGCCGCTTCCAAGCAGTCATTGAAAGGAAAGGATGTAGACATACTGACTCTATCTTGCATGAACACTAAATCTAACGTAAAGCAATGATCAATAATAATTCTTTAAGATATTTTAAAAATATTGTACTTTTCAACCAGTACATTCTTAAAAATTACACCTCTTATCTACCTCATTTTTTTTTAAATGAAATTAATGACCATTTCAAAAGTTCCACTTCTGGATAAATGATGTCTTCTAGTTTAGTGAAGTCCGTTCTTAGTCTATGTGCGCTGGAGGTTTACAGTTTCCACATTCAAGGATGGATTATTTTCTCTGTTGTGCTTCACTGAAACAATTAATAAACTACCGAAATAGTTTCTGGATAATTTTCTGTTGATTACCTTTTGTCAACAGAATATACAAGAGTCAAGACCAATTCACATCCCATGCAAACAATAACACAAATAAATAAACGATATGGTCCAATTTTCCATGAATATTCAAAACCGATTTTTCCCTTCTGTGGTGGTAACGAAGGTTTTTGTAATGTTTCTTGTACACAGACACAGTCAAGAAACGCACCTTTGTTGACCACACTGACACAAAGGTACACAACCATTATCTCTACCAATCAAAACCCCTTTTCAACCACATGAGCCACAGCTTTTGTTTCATGCAACAGCTGTTGACACATATCCACAACGTTTGGGGAATCAGGACGAGTAACGATAAAGCTAGAAGCTCAGTCCTGTAACGATGTACCTCATAGGCTCAGTAAGAGAATTATTCACACTTTATAATCATACTGTAGCCTTTCTGGCTCAAACGCCAGCATTGCCCATGTCTTTAGAGCCCAATCGCGTACTTCGGTCTGTCCAAAACTGTACAAAAGTTGCCTGTAAGCAACATTTTAAGGATTTGTGATTTTCAAAAACGATGTGCGACTTCACAAACAAACGCGTGGTAAGTATTGTGTTAAGTGCAGCTCCATTTCAAGTCACAAAGTTCTGTGGGTGCCTATAACTTGTAATGAAGACTGACGTGAAAATGTGACATAATACCACTATTTACACTGTACAAAGGCCAAGAATAAGAGCACCTTTCTTCTTCTTTTCCTCCTTAGCCCTCAGATCTGTTCAGTGCTTGAGAAAATGAGCCTTACAGAGACAGCAAAGTGAATCTACATGAATGAACCTCTTCAAATGACAAGATGGTGGATCTACTGAATGTACTCAGCTGACACCAGGTTGATGAAAAGAATATTTTCGGGTTGGCAGTGACGGTAAATTTGAACACCTGCAGAGTGGGGGTAAACGCAAAGCAGCCAAAATGCTAGTGCGTTTTTTTTTTTTTTTTTGCTACAGCAGCTTGTAAATCAATACACAGTATTCTTCATGCTGGTTGGCAAATAGCTGCTCATGAGTTGGAGCTGCAATTTTAAACCAGAGCCAAATAGCAGAGTGCTCTTTCAGCACAGAGTAATATTCTGCCAAGCTCTAATAATCTCCCCAGCTAGCTGTATTTTCACAGTCAACACTGCACTGGACAGGCTAGTTGCAGAATATATGGCCAAACTAATAGATGTTGCTTTCCCTGGCAAGATGGTCGGAATATTGCAAATCTGCACAGATAATTTCGCACATGTACGGTCATTGATTTTTAAATATTGGCGTGTTGGTCACAGTCAAACATGCATAAACACATCACACTAACGCTCCTCCTTTGGAAGGTAAAATGGTAAAAGAAGTCAGAGGATTTGGAGTATATGTATGTATGTATATATATATATATATATATATATATATATAGATATATATATATACAATTTTCTGCGCATATGCAATGAGCATAAACCAGTCAGCATCAACCAATGAAACCAATGCGTGTGTGCCTCTCTCTTTCTTTCCATTATAAATCAAGATGTTTTATCTAATTACATGTTTTCTTGTTTGTGTTTTTTCTTGACAGACACCATGTCTCCTTTACTTTTAAGCATTCATTTTTCCTGCATTCTTCCAGTCACAAAGTTGGGTCTCTAAAAGCACTATAAAAAAAAAGGGGCTACATTTTCATAAAGGAAAACTGGCCATGACCCGATAAAAAAAACCCGCCTCCGGATACAGAGTGAGTGTGAGTAACATTGATAGTGTGGCAGGGATACAGTTAGGATTACTTGCCACTGGTGAACATTTTTGAAACTTCATAATGTGGAGGAATATCTTTACAGTTAGGTTACTGTGTAATACTGTATCTAATGTCCTCCCCTTTGTAAACTAATAGGAACTTTGCCTCAACATTTTTTTTTTTATAAACTGAGATAGTTGAAATCATGTCTACAGTGCTACACTCTACAAATAGATTATGCATATTAGCTGGCGCCAGAAACTAAGGACAACTTTGAGCTCATCCTACTAAGAAATAGATCCATTGCACACCGCTTGAAACTTCACACCCCTGCAGCTTCTTCCATTACGGCAAGTTAAAGTAAAGACAAAATGCATGACAAGCTCACAAAAGCAACAAACACACAATGAAGTAACAGATATGATGACTTTATCTGGTTGCAAACTATAATGTTCCTGCAGCCAACAGGTAGGAAATGCGTCCATATTGAACTGTTTTCTGCTCTGCTACATGCTTGCCATAATACACTATACTGTATCATAGTCCTGTATTTGATAACAGGCCAGTTGAAGATTATGTGACATGTAGATGGCCGATTTCCAGTCTGCTGGCAAAAAAAATAAGTTCCTCAATCTGAAACAGATGTGATACACTCCAGATTGGCATCAGTCCACATACGAAAGACTGAGTGTAAGGTTTCTTTGCAAATCTGCCATTATGTGTTCAACCATCTTTCTCCCATTATGCAGAGACAGCAGACCCGAGAGTAGCTTCAGCTGTGCGAGAAGTGCACCTCGCCGTTTCTTAGATGAATCAACCTTCACTGTCTTGTAAATATTACACATGTTACGCTGAATAGAAGCCAGAGCTTTACAAGCCAAAAGATCAAGTGGCTCTACCTTATGGCTTGAAGCAGATATAAACATGCCAGGTCAGGATTGAATAACTTAAAAACTGTTTCACGCAGGGAAAAAGAACTTCTCAAAAGCACTGAACAATTGAGCAGAACGCCTGCTTAGTATGAGTGTGAAGAAAGTGCATTAACAGCGGCACAGAGGAGGAGAAATACCCAACTCTAGGCCCCTCAACATTAGTTTAATATCAAGAGCTGGCGCTCTCTGTCTCACACACACACACACACACACACACACACACACACACACACACACACACACCAAGAGGAGTATGGCCTCAAACCTGGCAAGCAGCACTCAAGTTCTTGGAGCAGCTTTCTCTCTAATTTCAAGTTGATTGCCGTGGGCCCTCTTTGTGTGCCTGCTGAAATATGAGTGCGGAGAAGACTGAGTTTAGCTCTGCGTGCTTGTGATTATGTAAGTGTGTAACGCATGTGCAAGTATTGGATCGTATGAGCCCGTGCATGTTAATGTGCACGCATGAGTCTGTGTGTGGGGGTCTGAGCGGAGCCTTTGCATACTTGTGTGTGTGTGTGTGTGTGTGTGTGTGTGTGTGTGTGTGTGTGTGTGTGTGTGTGTGTGTGTGTGTGTGTGTGTGTGTGTGTGTGCGTATGTGGTTTTTGGCCGGCGCTAGTGCAGAGATTGGACTGCCAGTGGGAGATGTCTGCAGGGAACCAGGCGAAACCGAAGGCGAGCCGAAGAATAGCACCTTTTTCAGGCTTGAATGGGGAGGCGAGTTAAACAGAACTAAGCTGTACTTAAAAATAAACTATTACAGACTAAGTCTGATCGTTTTAGGTCTGTCTTTTGTAAATGTAAGGCTTTTGATGAACAATGGAACTGATGTAGGTCCCATTAGGGGATGTCATAAAAGTTGTTCCCAAACTTGACTTTGACCACGAGCATCACATGACTTTCAGAAACATTTGTCCGCTTTTTCATGAGACTCAAAATGAATGGTTGACCGTGCTTCCGGTTTCAAACGTAATGGTGCTTCGTTAATATTTATATGTTGTGCTGTTGTTGTCTGCCGTAATCGTGGCCTCCTCTGCTGCCATGAACGCCAGACTGAAAAGTCTTGTAAGGCCTTCTCCTTTCCGCTGTGTAGCCAAGATGGCGACCATTGTCCATTGTTTAACGCTCAACTTTTAGGCCATTTTGAGTATGCGATCAGGGTACTAATACATTTTGACATACTCAAAAAGGTGTATACACTCAAACTGGCCAGGTTACGCATGGAAATAGGTGGATTTGAGACACGGCAACAAAACCAAAACTCCAAAGGTTCTAAAATGTAGAGATGTCAGCCATGTGTTTGAAAAAGGATATTTCTTTATTCTATGAATACGAGCAGCTTTGGATGTTGGGGTTGGGTACCAGACTCTGTACTTTTAAGGGCATGAACAGAATTATGTAAGTACTACAAAGCATGCCAGATCAATAGATTCCATGTTACAGTCACTTAGAAGGCATTTGAGTGACAGAGTAACGTCCAGCATAGGGAGAAATAGAGACAGTGAGCCCAGTCAGTAGCCTTTTTTTTAACATCTAAAATTACATTTTTTGCTGCAGACAGAGTAAAGTACTAGTAGTATTATCAGTTCAGAAGCGACTGTACTGAACCCTATATGATTTCATTTCTGTGTTAGACATCCCTGTAGCCCCTTGAAGCCAAAGAACACATTTGTTCACTGCATGTATTTCTACATAATCTGAACAAGACAGATTTATTTGGTCACAATGTTTGTAAAACAAAAAATATGCTCATGTTTTCCTTTAATAGAGTCAGGAGAGCTGGGAATCCAACGGTAAACTAACTTCCCAGAGGTCATTTTTCTTATGCCGTGTACATTTAGTTTCACAGCGGTAAAGTGGTCAAAGAGTGGAAGAGCCTATGTTCTGCTGTTCTCTTCAGCTTTCACAATGCATGGGCGGCAAAAAAAAAAGAAATTAACAAAGAGAAACTAATCAAACTGGAAACCACTGAAAAGCTGGGACATGTTAGTATTGCAAAACTGGCTGTTTAACTGCAACATGGGAGTGGAAGAGGAACATTGCCTCCAATTGGTCAACAGGCACCCAATCAAGTGTTGAGAGGGAACTCTTCCCTTCAATCCCTCAAGCAGCCGACAGTGACAGACCACTTGTCAACAAAAGAGGGAAAAGTCATGAATTGGTTAATATATTCGTCTGACATTAATCCAATTCAAAGAGTCAAAGAAGGTAACTAGCGGTGTAACAGGAAATAGATGATCCACGATTGGCACAAATGGTCGCCAACGGTTTGGAATCTGTGGATTAATTGTAAAATGTTATCATCATAGAGTCAAATACAGTTTTACAACTACTGTTACTACCTTTTAAAGTAATACGCAGTGATGTCTTCCTCTGAAGAGCAACGAGCGACACATTTAAAAGCTCTCATCATTGGGGCTGTAAAATTGGCAAGATTTTGACAATAAAATGCGGATCATGATGCAGAGGGTACAATTCAATATACACTGATACAACAAAGGAAGGTGAGACATTGCAGGTGATTTTAGGAAAGCTGTCTCAGTATACAAAAAATACGCCACCATATGTATAAAATCTGAGTTAAAAAAAAAAAGTTTACTTTTTTTATGCAAATGGAAGAGTCAAAGGACTGAAGACGGATTACAACTGTGATCTAGTGGATCTTATGACACTTATATCACTGAATGAATAAATAAAAAATAATAAAATAACAACTATTCCAACACATCTTTAGCAGGGACTACAGAGCCAAAGTAGCCCATTTTAAAATGAATTCAACCGCCACCTGTTTTTCCTTTTTGTTGATCTGAAAAATTATCCCATCCGTGACTCAAAACTGTAATACGATCCAAACCATGAGTTGTGATCCGTGCAATCTGTGCGACAGCACACACCAAACACTTATTACATCCAAACACTGATTATGACTCCTCTGTACTGAATAAACCAATAAAACTTCCAGCAACGTCTGAGCTTATCACAGCTGACTAAAATCTTCAATGAATCCCAAAATGTCCTCCCTCGTCAACATTTAACACAGAAGAGTAAGAGTGTGTCATTGCCCTGACTAATTAAATTGTGTTATCAATAACTGGATGCAGGCTCAGGCGCGCACACACACACACACACACACACACACACACACACACACACTGCAGGGCTTACCTTGACTTTTCATAGATATCTACATCACGATTTCACTCGTTCAACCTCAAAAAAACCAAGTAACTTAAATACAAGTCTCATGAGGTAAAAATAAATCATCTCTGTTCAGCGCATTCTACAAAATCAGCTCTGTGAGAAATTATTTTCACTTTATGACATGAAGGATTTGCATAGGATTGAACACATATCCTTACGTCCAAGTCTTCTAAAACCTCCAAAACAATTTGACCTTGACCTCTTTGGCAGCTTTAAGTTATAGCAGAGCACGACCTTTAACCCACATTTCTCTTGAAATGGGGAAACTTTTGGGAGACGGCAACAAACTAACCTAATATTGAGCGACAGAGCTTGCAGCCCATACAGTCTCAGCTCATCTGCCATCACCTACCTTCCCTCTCCTACTCCTGAGATGCCCCCAGGCTTCGTTTTTCTCCTTGTGCTGTTTGCATTCCTGCTGAGCTCTATTTAAAGGCTTGATCACTCCACTTGCTGCAGGAATGCACATCTGTAGTGAGACCCCATCCCACTGTGTCTGTCTTTTTATGTCCCTCTCTGTCTGTCTGTCTGTCTGTCTGTCTGTCTGTCTGTCTGTCTGTCTGCCTGCCTGCCTGTCTGTCTGATGATCTCTGCACAATATTATGTGTGTTTGTAATTGAATGCATTAACCTGTACCATTGCCCAAGAACTATAATTGTGCATAGAAATAAACAGAAATAGAAAGCAGGATGAATATTAATGTTGTGTCTCTGGCATCAACAAGTGCTTTTGGGATGAGTCATGATTTCGATGCTCCATCTACACATGAGGACTACGTGTGTTCTTGTCATTGCATTTGAGCCCATGGAGCAAACACAATTAAAGTGCTTTTGAGATAATGAGCTCTCAGTCTTTACCCTATAAAAAAAAGACAAATACACAGTGTTGCATACACTTAAACAGCACAGCTCACAGCAGCCTGTCGAGGTTCATTGGTTCTGACAATAAACATTCTAAGTCAAGCCTTGTTTTGCTTGTGTGCTGCTATTTTCTTCCGACAAACTTTCGCCAATAAAAAGTCTAAATTGAACTTGAACCCAAACCACAGCCGCAGCAACACGTTTCATCCACTTTCAGCGCAGAACACAGCCTATGACCAGCTTTCCCCATAATAATAAGGCATACATTCACAATATATGATAAGAATCCATTTAAGCGACATAGCTGGAGTTATAATGATGACATGTGTAACTAAAAAGAAGCGCCACATAGCAATTATTCAGGCTGCTTCGCGAGCTTAAGAGGCACAAACATAAATTAGGAGCATGACACATCCCCACTGTGAACAACATTGGAGTAAATTTCCCCTCATTTTGCTCACGTCCCGCGAACTGAGGCGGATAAAGTTTTCGTTCCCCACACAAACAGCTTCCTGGCCGCCGGTTCCCTCCTCCCCGGTTTTAACAATTTAAATCACCAAACCTACCTTGAAATTCTCCCAGAGTCAGGCGGGCATTATTATGTTGTCACCTTCCATGGTTGGGGGTAACTCGAGTTTTTCTTCGGCTCCCAGGAGAGACTGGAGACGCGCTAGCGGGACACGAGAGCAGCGGAGTCCTACAAGGAGGAGGGAGAGGAGAAAGGAGGCCAGACAAAGCTGGCCGACGTCTCGTTGGAGGAGCTGGCTGTCAATCACCGGGCTGAGTGGGCGGGTCCTAATTGTAAAGGGATTATGGAGGCTGAACTATCAGCACTGATCCAAGGTCTGAGGACTGAGGAATGTGGCATGGAAAAACATGCCGGTCCAGCGTTCATTGGAGTGTGATGGTTTTGATATCTGCATCACTTTTCATGTGACTTTGTGGGTACAGCTTTTTTTTAATGCACTTTTAATTTAATAATGTACGAAATGGCCAAAATATTTATTAAATGACTGAATTTATGTAATTGTAGCCTATTTGGATCAAGCTCATTTTCTAATAATGTAACAATACCTGACTTTTTGTTTATATGAGTTTCTGTCTTAAGAAAGGGGAAAATGTTTTTTGTTTTTTTGTTGTTGTTTTTTTATGTCAATATAAATCATTGAGCTAACATGAAGTATCCCAAACAGCTGTGAGAATATAGGACATTTGGGACATTTTGTATAAACTGTGCCGTCGACCACTATTTATAACCCACCATGAACCAAGAGTGGGTTTGAGCATAACTCAAAGCTGTTTTATTTTTGTTTGTTTTTCACAAAACTATCTGCAACAGCCAAGTACTGAAGTAGTGCTTATTGTTGTTTATGGACTTTATCGTTTGAATCTCTGTTTTTTCCCATGGTTGCAAGTTGAACATATTCAGTGTGTGGGATTTGTCTCAGATGAGGTTTTTCAGGGCAACACAAAAACTGTTCCACATTTTTTTCTCCAAACTTTATGTACACATCTCCCAAAAACTCCTGAGGGTTGTTTTTTTTAATTCTTTGGAGATTTAATTTGTTTATTTAAAAATTAAATTTTTTCCTAGATATGGAATTAAAAACTTTCACCCTTTCACATGCAGGGGTGGGGAGAAGAAAAACAAGCTTTTCCAGGTTTTACTCAGTAATAGACTGTGAATCCTAATGCATGAGATAGGATTTATTTATTTATTAAGTTATTATATTGCTTACCTGTTAGGTGATGAGTACAGAAACACATTAAACCCATTAATGATCTCAGTGCTCTTTGCTTTAGCGGACAATGAATTAGATGACAGTCAGTTCTCATTATCTATTGGGTGACCTCTTGTACTCCATTATGAATGTACATGGAGGTGGAAAAACACATCCACTGGTGTAATACAGTCCTATAAATGGCCTCAAAATAACCAGAGGGTAGAATCAAAACCTCTCTGACACAGAGTCAACAGAAACTCAGAGTACAGACTTTGCAAGATAAAAATGCAGGGGTATCATATTGGATTGTATTCAATTGTGTAGGCTGTGACTATCAAATTGCTCTTTTCATTATGACACATTTCATACTGATTTCATTCAACATGTTACTGTTTGTTATAGGTTCAGCAACACATTTTTGTCATGTCATTTACCAAATATACAGTATAGTAGAAATACAATGTGATGGAATAAATAATCTAAGAAAAATGCAATCAAATTATTTTTTTTAAATTATACAAACTGCACATTTGATAATGTATATGATTTGAAACCTTGACAAAACATTTCTAATGGTACACAGTAGCAGCTGTATGCTCTATTTCAGGCTGTTTATTTGTGAAGTTACTTGGACAGATTGGACAAGAACAAGCTGGTTGAAAAACGTTGTCAGTTGGTGTGCAGTCCACTCATTACCAAACAACTCTGGCAAAAGTTATTCCACAGAAAAAAAAGGGGAGTTTTCAATCTGAACAAATCCAGACTTCCCATTACTGAGCCTGAGCTGTCAGCTGCAGCTTGGAAGAGTTGCAGTAGGAACAGGAGAGCAGTGAACACCAAGCAGCCTTAAAAGAGAGAAAAGACTAGACTAGACTTATTTGAGTTGAGTTTAGTAAAACCCAGCAAAAGGCACAACTTTGTGAAGTGTTATTTTTGAATTGGGCTGTGTCAGCTTGCTTATAGTTCGTGGTGTAGTTGGACTGGAATGCATGTGCTCTTTGATTTGTGACTGTCTGTCCACCTGCATCGTTCTTTCTTTTCTTTTTCACTGGCACTGAATTGATTTGACTGTGTGTCCGCCTCACTGTATGAGCACACCTGTTAATCTGTTCCCATCTGCCCGTCATTTGTCTCACCTCTCGTTATCTGCTCCCTCTGTCAGATTTGTTTGTGCATCATTTAGCTATCTACCTTAACTCTAACTTACTTTTCTATCATTTCTATCATTGTGTAGCACATCTGTCTTCTTTTACATCAGGAATAATGGTTTTGTTTCTGTGTCTTAAACAGAAATAAATCATGTTCCTCTTCAACATCTACTCTTTTACCTGCCTGTTTATAAAAAGAAAATGTAAATTACATTAAAAATTACATTACATTCTGAGCTGGTCATGTTTTATTGGCTGACAAAGTCTTAAACTGACTAGTTGCCACTGCCTAAAATGCAAAATTTAGAAATGTCTTAAAGATGATCAATTATATACAGGAACTCTTCAGGAACAGGATCTTGACAGTCAGGAGTTACTGTCTTGTTGCAGAAACACTCAAGTACCTGGAGGATACAGCTGACTCTGTAAAAGAATGTATCTTTTCTTCTGGACATTCACTCTTATCATTGGACCACTGTGCTTTTAAAGTGAAAATGATTTCTCATAATGTGTACTTAGTGAATTCAAGCCTCTCTTTGAACAAACACAAATGTTAATGCATCGCCTGACTATGTATGGATATGCAGTAATTTAGCCTTGTCAACCACTTGTTGCACAATGTGATACAATGCTGCTTCCCCCTGCTGGGTATTTGGACTTATTACATACAGGAGTCAAAACCAAGTCCAAGTCAAGTCTCAAGTCTCTGATGGTTGTAGTGAGTGTTCTATCATCTGACTCGATTATCCATCTTTGGTTCATGCACACCAGACACTTAATAGATTTTGCCCTTAAATTCATGTATATTTGGGTATGTGATGATTTTGTGCCTCTATAATTATGTACAGTATGTTTATGTATGCATGTTTATACTATGCATGAAGTTGTTTATGATAAGACACTGAACTGATATATATTTAGATTTAAAAACATTTTTTTTTAGGATTTTTTAGTACTGTACCAATGAACTAACAGCGGAAACTGTTTCCATGGATAAGTCTTTTTTCCCCCCAGTGGGACAAAAAGTAATGGTGGTTGCCTCATCTTTCAGTGGTAACAGCCTGGACCTAGAACTCATCACTCATCAAACTAGTCACTTGTTTCTTATTCAGTGTTTCATAAAATTCAGTAAAAGACAAAAACAACTATTCATGTAAACAAAAACACCCACAGTCAGGACTAGAGGGGGTAAAATAGAAAGTTTTATGAAATTTAAATGCCACTACCATATGCAAGAACTACCGTGATTACTGTGTGTCACTACTGTGATTTTTACTAAGACATGGGGACGAGTATGTCATTCTCTCATCCCATATGTGTTTATTAATATGGATAATGTTCTTATATGTGGACATTATTCTTCCACTGCTCTGTGTGCT
Source organism: Chaunax sp. Z400 (assembly GCA_037577475.1). Taxonomy (NCBI): domain Eukaryota; kingdom Metazoa; phylum Chordata; class Actinopteri; order Lophiiformes; family Chaunacidae; genus Chaunax; species Chaunax sp. Z400. The sequence continues at coordinate 2,975,690 of CM075199.1, forward strand.
GTAATCATTGAGTCACATGACTTTAACCTCCTGGGAACCGAGGAAAAAAGTGTCTTAGAATTTCTTTTCTTTTGTGATTTCCTACCTATTTAGGGTTAAAAAAACATCTTACAATTTAGACTTTTTAGAATTAATTTTTATTTTAAATTTTATAACATGTCCACTCTGGTGGACGACAGGACTATTTTCATATGAAAAGCCAGCCAAACTTTAATGAAGATTAAAAGATAAAAAGGAAGATTTTAATTTCTTGTGGAGTAGTATTCAGATAGTAGTGCATTATTGGGACAGTTCCAGTGTATGTAATATGGTCTCCTGTTGACTATACCCACAAGCATAGACATTGGATTCTAGAGGAAATTTGCTTATATTTCATGACACCACTTGGAAATCTTCAAACCTCAAAGATCGCTAAAAATATCACTGATATACATAATATGTCTGCATTGTGGGTATTGCATTACAGGTTTATAATTATCAATTTAGTGTAATTACATAACATATTTTATTTTGGAATTAAAAACATACAGTACCAGTCAATAGTTTGGACACAGTTACCCATCCACTTGAATGGGAAACTGTGTCCAAATTTTTGACTGGTAGTGTACATGCTGCTCCTGGCCCACAGTGGACGACGTCTTTCCTGCTCATCCCTGTCTGTCTCTGTGTCTGTCTCTGTCTGCTCTTCTGATCCTTCTGCATCTTCTTCCTCTTCTTCACCCCCTATCCCTGCTTCAAACTCATCCTCAACTGTCTCATCATCTGACAGCTCCAAATCTGAGTCTCCATCAACTATCCTGTAGAGAATCCTCTCTGCTTCAGTTCTGTCTCCTACAATAATGTTGAGTCATTAAGAACATTAAGATGGTCTTGGTGTCCACTGTAATTGACATTCAAAAAAGGGCTATTATTTCAAAACACAAATAATTTAATTGATTTCAAAGCTAAATATATCATGCCTGACATGTTAATAAACAAGAAAATATAAGATTATCACGGTAAAAGAACAATATATTCACAATATTTGATTTACCTCTCCTCTTTCCATAAAATGTGCTTGCCGCTATGCTATCCATTTTGAATGAAAAGAAAATGGGAGTTCCCAGCATCCCAGCCTATCACATGACATATCACTGGAAAGCCCTGGATGTCCTCTTTAAAATACAACAGGGATTGATTGAGTAACTCTAAAGAGTAAAAGTAGGGGCATGTTAACAAAATGTCCATCACAGAGGACACAAGTCAATGGGCTGGGTCTCAGGAGGTTAAAGGAGTTGGTCACTGTAAAAAATCCACACAATATTCAACTCTGCAGCTCCACAGAGCTTTTAACATATTTTAGCATATGCTCAACCTCATTCCCAGCAGATGCAAGATGCTGTTTTCAGCAGAAAACTCCATCAAATATACACCACCTATCCCTCACCAAGCAGCTGGCAAAGTTGGCAAATAGCTGGTTGAGCATCAAAGTAAAGACAAATATAGTTATGTCTTTTTATTATTATTTTGTAGGCATTATATGCCTTTTTATGAGGTAGGCTATGAGTTGGCAAGAATCAAGGTGAAAGAGGGCAACCCTATCTTATATGTTTCCACACTGTAAAAAAAAAGGGTGAAAATTATCTCCCCATGCAGCAAGATCATTTTACTTAAAATAACTAACCAACCTATTTTAAGAAAACTTAAAATAAGTTGGTTAGTATAGAAATAAGTAGGCTGATAAAAAAAAACTTGTCAATAACTTTTAAAACAAGATAATCAATCTTATGTTTCCAGATCTCAGATTTTTAATTTTGGTATGTACAGAACAATTAGCAGTTTAAGTGGTTGGTGGATACCAAAACAGATGTAAGATGTAAGTGGTCTGATAAATGATTTATTTGTCATAAAACAAACACTGTCATACATGGCAGACATGACAGACAATATGCCCATTGTTTTTTACTCTTCACCACATGCAGCACTGTACATCTGTTAAATTACAACGTACAGTCACAAAGGCAAATGTTTTGTAGCAATAAAGAAGTGTTGTGTAATAATTGATTTTAATAACCTGGAAAGAGGAAAATTAAGAAACAAAACATCCCTGCATCTATTCGATTCCGCACTTAAATGTTGACATGACTCAAACCGAAACTCATTAAATTTCCACAAAGTAATGTGTAAATCAGTTCATTATGTTTTTACATACATACATACATACAGGAGAAAATATAGCCTCCTTTGTGGTGGTAACAATATGTTTGTCAGAGTGTTGTATAGGGGTCTACTGTCCCCTAGATGCTCAAGCTTTTATTTTGGCAGGTATTTACCAGTGTTTTTTATTCAAATGATGAAGTGTTCTTCTCTCATTTTACTAGATATTTAGCTATTATGAGAATCAGATATAAGGCTGTTAAAACAAAAATAACACATTATTGACAAAACTGCTGTTAATCATCCGTCTTTTTTTTTAAAGCTGAGTGAGAGGCGGCCAAACAAAAAAACAAAAAAAAACAAACAAAAAAACATGTCTTCCAATCATGCATGATGAGGAAATCCAGATCATACTTCCACTCAGCTACACCCTCTGGTGTTTGTGCATTTATCCATAGCTACTTCAAACCCTTCATCACATGATAACAAATGTTCTGGACAGGATATTGATGCATAGTTGCTAAAACTGGGGTAGAATGTGTGTTGTCTGCTGTGTGTTGTAGTTTGCACAGTGACTCACCACAGGAGTAACCAGCTGAGATTGAGTCAGATCTTTTCAAAAGTGCTGCGTTCACGTGTGTACAGACACCTACAGAATTCACACATTGACACACCCACTGAACACACATGAATGCAAACACACAAAGAACAGGGACAAACCATCGCACACACACTCACAAAATGGCAAAAATCTGACACATCCACACCAACCCTCCCACCTACCCAGTCTCATGCACTGACTCTCTGACGGTTGTTAAATCCCTCCATGGCGTCATTGACAGGCAGTGGGTGTGGTCTTTACTGGCTTGCTAAACAAACCAGAGCTTAAATGCTGAGCAGCCACTGCCATTCACTAATGACAACCCCCACCTTTTTCTCCCTCACACTCGCATTATTTCTCTCAGTCCGGCTCACTGTTGCTCCAGCATTTACTTCTTGAAGTCCTATATTTTTTCAACATCAGAAAGGTAAGATCCTGTAATGTTGTTCCTCTCTTTGTACCCTTTGGTCTGTCAGTAAAATTTCTCTCTTTCTGGCTTCATCTCAGCATTAAGTCAGCTTTCATCACAATAACTATCTTCAATGTTTCTCCATTTTTGCTGCTTTCTTTGTGGACCCATCAGTTTTCTGCAAGCTGTTCAGCTCAGAAGTATTCGGATCATCTGAAGACTTTTTCTGGGGATTCATCCTTCACCAGTCCTTCCCTATAGAGCAGACCACAACGCACTTTGGTTGTTAATAAGTAAAGATGTCGCTCCTGTTGTCAGTGCTGATATGTCTAGTTGTTCAGCTGTGCATGGGAGATCAGCCTGTGGAGGAGGTCGTTATACCAAGTAAGTGCTGATATGGATGAGAAATATAAGAGAAAGGGTGAGTTAAAGAGAGGCACTCTGTGTTTCTCACTGTGTTATTTGGGAGAACAGACTTTAAAAACTTTATGTCACATTCAAAAAGTGACAACAAACAGCAACAATAAGGATTCATCGACAAAACCCAGAATAATTTGTGACTATTTTAATGTGTAGATACACAAAACATGTTAAAAACCTGACGATTTAAATATGTGAAAGATTTAAAGGAGAAGCATAAAAGCTCCAAAACTACAAGTTAGAACTACATGTACTTATAATGTCCCAGTGTTATTATGTAACATTATCTTATAATGTCCCTGCTGCTTACATCACAACTCATGCCACTATTCTTGTGATCCAAAAAAGTGGCCTTATTTAATGGAAATATGCATAATTTGACACTTTCTAATTGTACATAACTTTATAATCTCCTACATTTATTTGTGCTTTAAATCTTTTGTAGGGACAGCCAAAAAAGTAAATATAACCAAGTGTTACTAAAGACCAGTATATAATTAATACTATGTAATGTGAGTCAGGATAATGTAGAAAGTTAGCACAGTTAAGGAACAGCAAACAGTAATCCAGTAGAGTGTAACTTTGCACAGAGTGCACACATGAATAACATTGAATAATGACGAACGATCTAGAAACCAGACAACATTTTTCTTTTATCTCTGCCAGTTTAAATGTGCATTCATATGCTATTTTTTACTTTCATTTCATTTTTTACAATGAGATTGAGCAAACAACTGTGTTTGTAAAACACTTCATAAAAAATAGCATATATGCTATGCTACTTAGATAAATGATTGAAAAATATAGACAAAAATAAGTGACAACTCAAGACAATGGGAAGGAAGCCATCAGCAGGGAAAAGCACAGGAAACACATGCATTAGCAGCTGCAGAGACTCATTTCTGAGTCTGGCCTTCATTTATTTCATATAATTAAAGACATTTGAATTGAATGGACATTTACATTGTATGCCTGTGTGATGCAATGACAAAATAAGTTATGCTCTATGCACAATGCACACAGTCCGTAGACAGTGACTCTATTCAGCCGTCTGGTCGGGTAGAATGAGTCAGAAAGTTTGGCTGAACCAGCAGTGAGAGAAAGTCTTCATTGGTCAGATGCAATTCAGTTTGGCAGAGTGGAGTTGGTTTGGTGTTTACAAATGGAAAGTGATCAGTCAGCAGCAGGCAGTACCCATAAACCAATTTGTGCTAAATCAGAAACCCATGTTCATGAAATGGGATTACTGAGCTGAGAAACAGATTCAGACTCACATGGCATATGAATGCTAGTAGCAAAGTGTATACGTAATGTTTATTTTAGTACCACGGGGTGAAATGCAATACTCTTTAAAAGGCACAAAATGTTAATTCAAATGACAGGAGCTGCAATGAACATGGTGACATCAGCACAATGTGTCAGGCGAGGACCCAAAATGCAGACTAAGTCCAGAGACAGTTCAAAGATTTAAAAAACTAAAATCATAAATCCTAATAAACAGGCAAACAGTATCCATGAGTGATTACAAAAAACAAAACACAAACAAACAAACAAAAAAACTAACTTCAAATAACAGGCATGTAAGGTGAGCTGAAAAAATCCAAAGAGTGCAAAACAATAAAAAAAAGTAACCAAACATAAAACAGGGAAAAGTGCAACAGGCAAAGGTAAAAAACAAACAAACAACCAAAATGTACAGAATGCACAGAATACAGTGGGAACACTGGGAAAACAACATCTACAAACTAGCAACTAACAGATGGAATCATACAGACTAAAAACACTGGGATAAGAGGGAATGACAAACAGGTGGTACAGGGAGGAGGAGACAACCACAGGTGGAGATAATCAGACAATCATACACTTTAGGGAAAATATTGAAGGGTAAGAAGCAGAGAAAACTAAAGGGGCAGGCAGTCAAAGAACACAGAGAACATAAACCCCAAAGACACAAGAGGAAGAACAAAAACACAAACAATGAACATGAAACAAGAACAGAGGGTTAAACAGGGTAAAATATATAAAACAGCAAAGACAGGAAGTGTAAAACAAATAACAGCATGGGATCAAAGTTACAAAAAACAGGAAACAGTGATATAAAATTATGACATAACCCTTTCAAAATAAGAGGAACAAACAAACTAGGATGAGATCCATGACACAATGGCCATGTTTTATTGTTTATATTTAGCAGGTTATAAAATTGAAATAAAATGACCCACTGATCGACATTGCCGTCACAGAGCGACACCACTGTACAAAGCATCAACAAAAACCAACCCCAGCATCATTTTGATTGGCTGGACCACCCTGTACAAAAGCTGTAACTATTATATCTTAACTCTCCTCTGTATTCTCAGTCTGAGGCTTGGTTTGGCAGTACTGTATAATGAATAGGGTTTGGCAGCATAAAACAAGCATTTATGCAAACATGGCTGAATCCAGGATTTAGTGGGTTTCTAGTTTCCAAGTCCTTGACTGATATTCTGGACTGGAAAAGCAAAATTCAAGATGAAGGAGCCCAAAAACACCAAAGGGAACACAATCATAACATTTGCTATTTGCACAAGTTCATTAATGTTCATCTTCATGTGTTTGAATGTGGGCATTTAATTGTATTTGGTCTGTTAATATACCAAGAGCACAGAGTTCATGTGACTTAATAGCCACCATGCAACTCTGTAAATTTTACCTTGTGTCTGTGTTTCATCTCAGGGAGAGTGTCTCTCCTGGGAGGCTGGTCTGAGAGGAGTCCAGACTCCAGTGACGTTCAAGAGGCAATCCAATACGCCATCCAGATGTTCAACACACAGTCCAAAAGCAAGAAGATGTTCAAGCTGCTCTCCATCACCGCTGCTCAGACTCAGGTTAGATTCATTGTACACAAAGAAACCACCACAAACTGAATATCACCAAATAATCCCATGATTGTGTCACAACATTTAGTAGTGTTGTCCTCCGTCTGCTCATCTTATCAGGTGACCAATAAGATCAACTTTAAAATTGATGCAGTCCTCGGAAAAACCAAGTGTCTCAAGACTGAAAACCATGACTTGAACAGCTGCAGTCTTGAGAAAAAGGTAAATCTGTTTTGTTTGTGTGTTTGGATGTCATTAAAAAGTTAGTTTAAGCACAGAAATAATTGTTTTTCACATCATTTTCCAGATAATATCAGACTTAACGCAAGTGTTGCACTTAGATTTTACACTCATGCTTTTTTTTGTTACAGTTTTACATAATACAAACCCTGAAAATGACCTAATGCCTTTTGCACTAAGTTAGATTTAGGGGATTCCCCAATTTAAATCTAATAATTGTTGTTGTTTCCCCCTCCGCAGCAAGTGAAGTGCCAGTTTGAGGTGGCTTTCAACCCCCGCAACAACAAACATGAGATGCACGGACAGAAGTGCACCAAACTTGTCATGAAAGTTTAACTTTTTAATAGGCTTAACACTTTTTTATGGTTTAGGTCTATAGCTTGTATGACCTTATTACATTTTGATACAGTGGGGAGGTGTTTTTATGAATAAATGATCTGCAGCTGATTTTAATTGATGGATATATGATGTGATAAATAAAATCTGTTTGGAGAAGCTGACCAAGAGCAGATGTTGATTCTTTGTGGTCTGTGGTTTGCAGTTATATTATCTATTATGTCTTATTTCTTTTTTTTCCCCATGCTTATGTATGTGCAAAAAGAGCACTTGATAATATAGGTTAAAATAAAAGAATTTAAAAAATTGTTGTATATTTGGGAGATTTGATAAATGAAGCCATTAGTCATTATGATTAAGGGTGTTTTCAGCAAGAGGTAAAAAACATAGATTTTACTGTCAATATTTATTAAATTAGATATAATAAATAATGTGATTGCACACACTGTAGAGCAGAGCTGTCTTGATGTTCTTTTAAATATCTGAAAAGAAAGAAAGGAATCAGTCACCACAAAGTCCACAGACAACATTTTCCCTGCTCTGTGATGTCAAACCATAAATCTGCTCTCAAAACTCAAAGCTTGAAGTTAAATAGAAAAGACTCAATTTTGATCTATTTTTAGGAAAACAAAATATATGCTGTATATTTAAGTTTTTCTGTACTCACTGCATTTGTATAACCTATTGACCTTGAGGATATCAATATCAGACATTTCATCCCTCTGTCCAATGGGCACAGAGGAATCTGGAATGGGAGTAATGGTGTTTCCTCCATACGCTGATGCAAAGGCAGTCCTAAGAAATAATAAATAAATAAATAAATAAATAAATAAAAATACACACTATGGAAAATTGTTTTTATTCATGTTATCTATGATACTATAAAGATTTTTCATGAAGAAATATCTCTACCTGTGAACAAAAGCATTACTATACTTACTTTACTATAATTTGGCCTCAGGATATTATCATCATTTTCCTCTCAAAGCAAAGAATAAAATGAAATGCAGACCACACACATTCATATTAAAGCTCCATCATTCAATACCTTTATAAAACCAATGGATTAAATATGTAAAATGTGAGGTATTGTTTGTAGGATTGAATCCACAGGGCATTATTTACCAACTCTGCAGTTCCTCATTTTAGCCTCTTTCAGCACTCTCATGAGTGTAATTTAGATGCAAGTTGTTAAAACCAACAAACGAACAACTGCACATTACTTGGCTGAAACCACTCTAGTGACAAAGCTCTTTGGTGAACATAGTGGAGCATTTTGCAGCTATAAGAGAGATGTTTCCCTTCGCAGTTTGATAATAAAAAGATCACTAAAACAAGAGTGATTATTACTTACTGGGTGAACGGAAACACGATGCTACATGTGCATACGCAACTGCTTGCTATTACATTCCCGTCATCTATTCTGAATCAACTATAAATAAAAGTTTTTGCTAACAATACTGCTATTAATGTCCTAATAAAGATTTTACCTTCCGTAATGCATAACAGACGAATAGTCATATGGTGTGTTCAAGCTGTTGGTGTCCTCCTTGTGGAAGTTGTGGGCATATACTGTAGAATAAAACAATAAATGCATGGAAATGTGAAATCTGAGCGTGCATGAATGAGTCTCAAAGTTATCCTACAGTAACACTTTCCTGTGCAAAGAGGTGAAAATTCCAGCAAGTTTAAACACAAGTGTGTTGTGTTTATTGCACACTTACTGGAACTTTTTTAGTAACGAGTTATTCCAGCTCACCAGTATTCCGTTACAGTCACCAACTGTGTGGCGGCATCAGGGCTTAGAGCTCACCTGCTGGGACAATTTCCCAGTTGATCCTGACATACTGGTCCCTGTCACTCCTATTATGTTCATGATGGAAGCCAAGGACATGGAGGAGCTCGTGCTGAATGATCCCACGATAGAGACAGCCATACACAGAGAGAGAGACCACCTGCTGCCCTCCATCTCTGCCTATGGTAGACCAGCACCTACAGTTCAGGAAAACACATATAGGCAAGCTTAAATCCTGACAGGATGCATACAACACATTAGATCTACAATTACTCCCAGCACTCACCCAAATTCACTCTCAATTTTGAGGAAGTCAGCCTGGCCACGGTGAGGAACGAAGCGGATGCAGGTTGTCTTGTGGAAAGTTTCCATAGCTTTCTCAATTAAGGCTTTTTCACTCTCATCTGCAATGAAAATAAGATTAATAACAATTTAGTGACCCCTGAATATGTGATACACAGAAAACCAAAGTAAAAATGGAAATATGTCATCCTGACATCTTTGTACGTGTCTAAAAACTCTACACATGCGTTTTTAGACACGACTTCCTACACAAGAAATGAAGCTCGCTTTGATTGTGTTTCTGAGTAATGAATTTTTAAGCCCTCACAGAAGTAATCACTGAAGCTGTAGGGTACTTCAACCAGTCCACTGTAGGATTTTTTCCATTTGCAGTAGTTACTCCAGCATTTCATGGCATTCCTCTTCTTTGAAAGAGCGACATCACCTTCCACCAGAATACGGCTGATGCCTGAATTAAGACAGAATGTGGGCTGCGTTGTCAATAGACTTGCAAAGATACAAACACGATGTGCGGAAATGCAGACACAGTATCGATATTTTCCCTTAAATAAATCAAGGATACCTCTGTTTGCCTCTAGAATTTTTGAAGTTATGTCCACATGGTGAGAACGGTTGGTTTTCACATCTAAAATGAGAAGATTCATTTCTTAAACATATGGAGACATTGTGCAATAAGATGTGTTATAAACACCTGCGATAGGAGAAATGTGTTACCTTCCTCATGTGGTTTCACCTGTAGAGACACAAAGTGGACATAAGCAGCAAAAATAAATATACCACCATAAACACTTCAGTTCAATTTAAAGTGATTAGCTGTCATAGTATCCATTAAACCTTCATATATTGTTGCTATATTAAGTAAACTTTATTCATTTATTCAATATTACAAATCATTTATTGATTTACTTTTATTGTGTGCTTTTGTCTTGTCTTATGTCTTTTTTCCCGTGTTCAGTTGTCAACATATATGATTTGAAAATGTGGGCTATATTAGGAAAAAATAATTTGGGTTGTACTGTCACTACCTGCAGTTGCTAGGATCATATTAGCAGGTCTATGGGCTCATAAAGCCATAAAAGCCCATTGGTTTCTTAAAATGCATGTGAATGGGCTGCGATCATTTCTATATTAATCTGGAACAATCTGCTACTTGGCAAGATGATACGAATTATTACTCACTTTTTTGAGGATAATACAATTTGAACATTTAGTCAAACAGCAATAGTTCAATTTGTTGTGGCAAATGTCCTACCGTGGAATAGTTCTGAGCTGAAAGGCCGTGCAGCAGCGCCAGGAAAACACTGAAAACACTCAGAATCATGTTCCTCGTGTCGATGGAGAAGCTTGAGAAGATGTTTGCAGGCCAGCAGTGACCACAAGTCATGCTTTTGTAAGGCAGAAGGGAGGAGTTGTAAACAGACTTACCGTAAAGGCAATACGATGACCCCTGAACAAATATTTCAATGATGAGCTCCATCAGGGAACTCCCTTTTCAGGTGGCAGTCAAATGAGGCTCTGGAAATTGAAGATAAAACCTTCTATATAGGAAATGGGTCCACATATAAAGACCTACATAAGTGCATCTTGATCAGAAAGCACACATTTATATAGACAATCTGCTCCTCTTCACTGAAGACATTTGACCGACATGCTGACACAATTACAGAAGATCTCATCTGTAAACACGCAAAGCAAAATATAAACAGTACACAATACACTTGTCCACACCCACTCGTCTACACCCAAAAGTTTCAAATGTCTCCTACTTACCTCCGCCAAAGAAGTTATGTTTTCTTCCGTGTCCATTTGTTTGTTTGTTGGTTTGTTTGTTAGAAGGGTTACGCAAAAACTACAGGACAGATATCCATGAAACGTGGTGGAATGATGGGCTATTAGCCAGAAGAAAACTCATCAAATTTTGGTGTAGATCTGGGATTTTTTTTTATAACTTTCCTCAACATTGCGAGAGAGAACATTTTGCCCAATTACGCAATAATATTGAACTGATTTCCACAATCCCTTGTGGAGGAGCGAGGCATTGGTCAAGCTAAAAACCATTCAATTTTGTAGTGGCTCTAGACAGAGGGATGAATCCAGGAATAAGATGTTTTAAAAATGTATCAGGAAATAATACAGAAATCTTTTTTAAATTTTTTTTTCCATATTTTGTCCTTGTTTGTCTGTTTTTCTTAATGCAAAACATAAATAGAATATTTAAAAAAACAAAAAACAAAAAAACAAAACATAAATATTGATGTAAAAAAATTACACGCATCTATTATGTTGATATCTATGAGTGGCTATAGCAGGTGCAGATTCAGACAGTGAATCAAAACATCTTTATTTTTTCCTCAACACTCTCAAACATTTTCATTTTATAGATTTAAAAGAGAAATGAGAATAAATTCCACAAGGGTCCAAATGACCAAGAAAAATGAACTATAGTGCAGTTGAACATTTGCTGTCTCACTGAGACATTTTCATATCAGTGAAACTGAATTTACTTCCTTAGCTCTCAAGCCCGATGAAGTTCTAAGTTGTTATTTGGTATTATGTCATTCTAAGTGAAAATGAATGTATGAAGCTTAACGTTCTTTGGAGATGGGGATTACCCACATCAACAGTAAAGCTAAACACTCAGACATCACATGGAAACTTTGTCCTTCAAATAAACAACTAGCTGCCATTTATTCTTATTTGGTCATTCATCATGTCAGGGGAAAGTTACACTCGGTAATATGAGTGTAATATGAAGCTATCTGGTGGGATAGCAAGTGCTTGTACAATCTTTGGCCCTAAACAGCCCAGGCAGCACCAATAACTCATTAAACCATTGTTTAACGATGAGGATGGCAGAGTTTTCCACTCGTGAGCAGACTTCTTGTTCTTTCATGGCTGCTCCATTTTGAACAAATGGAAATGTTTTGAGATGAAATGTCCTGTGAATTATTTTAGACACGTCCTAAAACACTTGGCCTTTCGTATCAAAGGTTTGGCCGTACATTCGTAGTAAATGGAGCACTAACTTCTCGGTGAGGATTGTGGTAGATGTTTAGATTCAACAGCTATTTCAAGGACAAAGTGGATCAGGGAAAATCAGCTTTACTGGTGTCCTTAGAGAGCACCAGGCAACGGGCAATTAGTTCACTGAAGGCCAGAAGGGAGCAGGAAAGAAATAGAAACACGCAGGTCATACAAACAGATGGAAGGCTGTGGCTCAGGAGGTATAGCGGTCGCTCACGGAAACAAAGGACGCTGGTTCGATCCCCAGCCCCTGTAAGTCTACAAGTTGAAGTATCCTTGAGCAAAAGATACTGAACCCCAATTTGCTCCTTGGGTGCCTTAAAGGCAGCCCACTGCTCCTCAGGGATGGGTCAAATGCAGAGAAAGAGTTTCCCCCTGTGGGATGAATAAAGTATCAAAAAAACCCGGCCTTTTTTTGTCGTTGAAGGCCTATTTCCATTGGGGTCTGTAAAGTAATCAGAGTGAAGATCTGTGAGTCACTACACAAAAATTAAGTGGATGCCATGGTGACCATCTGTGAAGTCATTTCAAGTCAAACTGCACACATTAATCTTGATAAAATTCTTTCAACATCACATGCTGAACCGTGAAGACACTGTCGCCTCTGGCTGCTCGTCTCTGTCTCTGTGTTTGGTGGGGCAGGTGCCAATAGGTGTGGTCGCATTGTCATTTATTGGGAACATCTGGGACCATTGTTCCCAATACTAGAGCTCCACACATGTTCCCTGTGGGAGAAAGACAGATGATGCTCCACGCTTCCCGTTCCTTGTTTTTTTCTTTCTTTTCTTTTTTTTTTTACCACACAGGACACCACTCACTATCTCTTCACTATACATGCATGTCGACACAGCTGACTCAGTGTCCGCCACACCTCATAGTATTTTTCAATCTCCTTAGTTAGTAATGTTAATTTCAAATAAGCAGTTTGGTTCTACTTCACACCTTTGTGATGCCTCCTGTTATTTATCATTTTGAGACTTAAGACTCAGTTCCTAAGAGGAAACTTCTTCCAATTCTTGTCCCCAAAGAATTTACAGGAATAAGTACCTATGTTGATATTCAAATTAGTCATTCAAAATTGAAATTGTATTAATCAGTGTATATAAATTAATTCAGTGAACATAATTAACCTTTGAAACATTCCAATTGCACATTAAACTTTAAGCACGTAACATAAGACCCGCAACTTTTATTTATTATTAATGGACATACAACACTGATTTACAGCTATTTACAGCAACATTTACAATTTAATCTTGTGTTTAATTTACAAATTTCAAAAAATTAAGCAAAAAAGTAGTAAAATAGTGAATAAAAATGGTAAAAATAACTCTCTTTGTTAGACCTGAAAAAGTATTGTCTTGCTTTTTTGTTGTTTAGCTCTATGTCATATGGTGTGTGTGTCTCACACAAAGACTTTTACAATATTTGCATTGTTTCTGTTGTAAACAATATAGACATGTTTGAAGTTAAGGATGAAAAAAAATGCGGCAAATCCCCACAGCGACTTTCATCCCCTTTCATCCTCAGAGTGGTATTGTGAGGAATGACTGGTTCCTGTGTCAGTGACTCAAGACCAGCAGGCGTCAGACACTGGTCTCAATGTGAGGCGACATCTTACAGTTCAGCAAGTGAGACAGGAGTCTGTGCTGGTGGTGGTACCTGTCTCACACACACACACACACACACACACACAGAGAGAGAGAGAGAGAGAGAGAGAGAGAGAGAGAGAGAGAGAGAGAGAGAGAGAGAATGCGGACAAATAAATAAGTTTAAGAAGTAAGTCAGGAGTAAATAAATAAAAAGGAAATGAAAATATTGGCGCCATCTCCTGCTGAAGAAATGTTACTACAAAGATATTGTTCTCAAACAATAAAATCAATAAATATAGTCTGTGCACGTGTGTTAGCAGTTGTTGTGTTTGTTGCTGCCTGTGTCTGGGGTATAAAAGTGTTTTGTGTCATATTTTAAGCCTGTTTAACACCCGACCAACATCATAATAAAAACATCTGTACTGACTTGCCAATGATCCTCTGTATCTCTTTGTTCTCCTCCTCTCTGAGCCTCAGCAGAATCTGCTCCAGGATAGGGAACTCCAAGTTTAGATACTGGGCCACCTGAGGAGAGGAGAGGAGAGGAGAGGAGAGGAGAGGAAGAAAAACTGAATGTGATTAAACTGAATCTGTAATCGCATAATAATAAGACTAAAAAAAGAAGTCTTAGACAAGAAACAGAAGGAACATGTCCAGATCTTTAAATCGATCAGTTATAAATAAATGGTAGTCTTCTTCTCTTGTACTTACATATGGGTATCCAAGAAGAACATTAACCATACCTTATTACAGAAGAAATTCCAGGCTGTTTTCTAAAGTGTAGCTGTCAATTTTATATGTGAACATACTTCACACTTATGTGGCCACAAAACTAAAGATGGACTTTATTTCACTTAAATTATGGTGTGTCTGTAACATCAAGGGCACATTTAAAATGCCCTGGTGTTTTATTGTAAGGGACTGACATACAATAAACACCTGACAAATCAGTCATTCTATTCTGGCATTAAACTCAGCTGAGGCTTTTTACTACATTCATACATCACTAAGTGTTTTGGTCAGGATTTTTACTCTATGTCAGCCCATAGAGAGGCGGGACTAGGACACTCACATCATTGCTGACTTCCTCTACATCCATGTCCATCAAAAAGATCCTCATGATGTCATCAGAGGGTCCCTGTAGTATGCGCTCCCATAGGGGCTGGTCTCTGTTACTGAGCTTCTTCTTTTCTGGACAACAAACACCCAGCATCTTAGAAGCTACGTTCCCTTATAATTAGATTTACTGTGTGACTCTGGTATCACAGAGAAAGCATACCTCCACTCTGGTGAACACAGTACAGAGCAAACTCCTGGGGATCGTTCTCTATCTGCATGACGAAGGTACATTAATTAAATCAATTAATTAAAGCATACGCATTTTTTCCTCAAAAATATTTTGGACAGGGTATTTTTTCAGAGCCTGAACATATATATTTTAAAATGATTATTCCTCCTTGACTATAGCTGTATAATCTACAATACCTATAGACAGATCTACTGTAGATTGAATATTAAAATTAAGCCCTCTTTTGCAAAAATGATGCATGCAACTCAAAATTCCAATAATCCCTGTAAGTTTGCAATTTCATAAAGAGCCACTAAACATCACACATTACACCACACAGGGTGCAATGAGCTCAATATCACTAATAATCTTCAATGTGAATGTCTTTTTATGAGAAAGCCTATTTCAGCCAGTTTAAACTAGATATAAAAGAAAATTATTGCATCGCAGTGATGGAATTTTGTGTCATTCTATCCATCACTGGTCCATTCCTCCGGCAGTTTTGAAGAACGAGTACAAAAACTCACTTTGAACTTGTTCAGTAGCTGTTCAATGACCTGATTCGTGGTCATCTTGCTGGTGATACGAACTTTAGTCGGAGTACCGAAGGATGGGGTGAAGATGGAGGTCTGGAGAATACAAGAGAGTGGTGAGTTACAGTACGGAGAGAAAGGGAGAGGAGGGCTGAGCATTCATCCACCTTATAGTTGTAGAAGTGTCCATTGATAGAAAAGCGATGTTGTCTCTCTTTCTCCATTTGTTCTGCTGACTTTGCTCGACCCCTCCTCCTCTTGACCAATGAGGCGTCGCTCACACAGCGAAACAGGTTGGACTCCTCCTCCAGGTCTAAGCTCCTTTGCTTCATAGGACGCAGTGTGGTGGTCTCATAAACAGGTGGGCCTTTGGGGAGGCGTAGAAACACATGCATGAATGTCTCATATTCAATATCTCTCCCCATCTCTGTCTCCCCATCTTTCTCTCTCTACCAATCTATCTCCCCATTTTTCTCTCTCTCTATCTCTCCCACCCCAACTGGTCAAAGCAGAGGACCACCCACCCACCCTGAGTTTTGGATCTGCTCGAGAGTTGCTGCCTATTAAAAAGCAGTTTTTCCTCACCACTGTCTCCCTGTTCTTCCACATGGGGGATTGTTGGGTCTCTGTAGAATAAAGAATACAGTCTACTCGTCTTGTAAAGTGCCTTGATATAACTTTTGTTGTGATTTGGCTCTATACAAATAAAACTGACTCGATTTGACTAACATTTGGTGCGAAAACCAATCAAAACTGTTTTAACATTAAAACCTAGTCCAGACTCAAATACATTGCATGTGTTCTACCAGATGAGACACCGGGACGCCCCATAAAAATGATAGTTATATGTGAAAAATAAAATATCAATATCAATATAATAATCAAAACTGATGTTTGTTTATAATCTAAACATATAGTATGCTGCAATGTAATGCAAAGGTGTGAAAACATTACGGAGCACCTGGTAAAGGGCTGGTGACGACTGTGTCCTGTGGTGTCTCTGCCATCTCATCTATGTGGTGGAGGTCAGCATATTCTCCCCATCGTGTCATACCCCTGCAGAATACAGAATTATTGATCTCGGAGACGTAAAAATGGTCCTTAATTACCTGCATGTAGAGATTAAAATCACTGTAGTTTAACACACTTTCATTTTGGCATGAAACATTTGACTCTTATGCAACTGTCGGTGTGTTTAAAAGCTTGAAAATGATGACTGGTTGCAAGAACATTTGCTCATAGAGAGAAATGTTAAATGTTATATAAATAATCCTTTGTTACACATATATTTAGATATTACC